>LNAC01000364.1:905329-974330 GCA_002007465.1 Ailurus styani | reverse complement strand
GCCCCCCCCCCCCAGTTCATGCTCTCTCTCGATCTCTGTTTCTCAAATAAATAAAATATTGTAAAAGACTCTTTAAAATAAATAAATAAATAAATAAATAAATAAATAAATAAATGTATGTATGAATGACCAAACACAGAAATTTTGGCATGGTGATTAAGTAGCATTCTTGTCTTAAGCAACAGGAGATCTGTCTAAGCAGCCTCTCCCATCTGTGTGAGTGACCCAGCTAAGCCCTCTGCCCTTTCTGAAAGCATACCTCATGATCACACAAGTGACTAGGGTATCCCTCCTGACTGTCCTGTAACCTGATGTTGATGCAGTAGGACAAATCTGCATTTTAAAATTCAAATTATCCATTAGTGGGTCATGAAATCAGTTTCATAGACCAGAATAAGAGTTATTTTTTAAAGAAGGCCAATACAATGATATCAGCTTTCCTAAATATATCCGATGAACTTGATGGACACACATAAAGATCTTTTACAACTATCTACCTGTATTAGTCAGCTGAGGCTGCCAGAATAAAATACTACACACTAAGTCATTTAAATAACAGAGATGCTCATAGTCCTGGAGTCTAGAGTCCAAGAGAAAGGTCCCAGCAGGGTTGGTTTCTCCTGAGGCCTCTTTCCTTAGCTTGCAGACATATGACTTTTCACCTTGTCTCCACATGGCCTTCTTTTTCCCTGTGTGCATTCATCTTTGGATCTCATCTTTTCATAGAGCCACTGGTCCTATTGGATTAGGGTCCTGGCCTTACGACTTCCTTTAACCTCAAATACCTCTTTAAAGTTCTTATCTTCAAATGCAGTCACATAAGGGTTTAGAACTTCAATATATAAATTGGGGTGGGAGGGGACACACAATTTAGTCCATAACACAATCCTACTTGTTCTTTATCTAAACTCACACCACAGTTTTTAATGTGAATGTCAGTACCACAGGTATCTTCTGCCATGAAACAGAAAAATATTTGACTCAAGATTGATACAGAAAGAAATTAGACAAAAGTTGTCAGTGAAATTAAAACCAGTGAACTTGAATTAACTAGATGAAAATGTAAAAATAAAGGTTAAAAAAATTTTAAGAAAATTAAGCAGCAAGGTTTCTTTTGATTGTTTTGAACTATTCTTTCTCTGGATAAAATATCCAAAAATTACTGAATTTAAATTTAAAAATTGCATTGAAAAAATTAACCCAGTTCCATTAGCTTTATTATTTAGATTATTATTAGATTAAAGTATAGATTAGTTAGATTATAAAGTAAAAGGTTACTTTTGTATTCTAAAAACAAAATTATACACACTTGGCACCTAATTATCTTACTTATTTCCCATGAAGAATAATCACAAAGTTTTCTTTTTGTTTTTTTTAAAGATAGTCTTCAGATTTTTCTATGATGTGGTTTTATGAAATAGCCATGATAGTAAGCCAACACACCCATAAAATACAAGAAGCATTTTCTAGATATAATAGGAATTGAATGATAATAAACACAGCCTCATCAAACAATAGCAAAATAAGAAATTATTCAACAAATGGCAAGGGAAAATTGACTATTTAAAGAACATATACATACAAATAAATCCTGAATTTAGTGAATTTAGAAATTGAATATAAATGAAATCATAAAATATAGAAAGAAATATAAAATATAGAAGAAAACATGAGCAAACACATTTAATTTTAGAATATAGAAAGACTTTTAAACATAAAAACAGATTAAAAAATTGTCAAGGAAAAGTTTAATCAATGCCACTTTATAAAAGTGAAGTATTTCTATATTCAAAACTAACATTAAGCAGAGGGAGTGGGAGAGAGAAAAGAAGGGTTCCAGCTGAGCAGGGAGCCTGATGCTGGGCTTGAACCCAAACCCCTGGGATCATCACCTGAGCTGAAGGCAGATTCTTAACAACTGAGCCACCCAGGCACCCCTACATGAGAAAATCTTACAGAAGGTAGAGAAGAAAGATAGAAAGATGGAACACAAGAAGGAAAATGTAAGAAAACCAATGGATTAGTCCAGAAAGCTTGGTATCTAAATAGTAGGTATTAAAAAAAAAAAAGTAAAAAGAAAGAACAGAGAAGGGTAAATAAAAACATTTCAAGAAAATTTCCCTAACTGAAGGACAAGAGTGTCCATATTAAATGGGTACATCGAATGCTCATTACAAGTGGCAAACATGGAAACAGATCAATTTACAACATTGTGAAATTTCAGAAGCACTGAAGGCTGAGAGAAAATCCTAAGAACTTCCAGAAAGAAAAACAAAAATTCAGATTATATTCAAAGGATAAAAGAATTGGAATGAAAAGTGTCTCTCAACAGTAACTCTCGTAGCTAGAAGGAAAAGGAACAATGCTGTGAAAATCATGGGGAAAATTCCAAGTGCAATTTGCTGGTTGTGGGACTATTATCTCGGAATTTTATTTCATTAGGGAGTCCAGGATGTCATTATCTTTAGCTTTTTTTTTAGGCTGGTCAAGATTTCATAGAAAAGAATTGTCTAATCTCCTGCCTGGAGGGTACAACCTGGAAGCCAGAATTCTGTGAGCTGAGTCCAGAAGATGAGGATGTGTGGTGATATCTCATCATTGAGTATATACCTTCATATAGCAAGACTGCCAATAAAATGTGAGAAAAGGATGAAAATAATCTTAGATAGGCAACATTTGAAGGCAGTTTTCAATCAAAGCAAGGGACTAAACAAAGAAGGAATGAATCACAAACTCCAGAAAACCAGAGTTCAAGTATACGAGGGAGATGATAGAAAGACATGTTAAGATGTCATTGGTACAGCAGGCCCAGGGAATAGCATGTATGGACTGCAGCTGCTCAGAGGCCCTGGGAGAAAGAAATAGCTCCTGGTAGATTAAAGGTATAGAATACCTACCCTTATTTTTAACGTATTAGGTAGAAAGTTACACTGTTTAGAGTGCTTGGGGGAAGAACTAGACAAAACAATTTAGAAAACAAGAAATATTAACTCCAGGGGAAACAAAAAGTTGTAATGAACACTGAAAGTAATCTTATCATTCATACATGGTATAGCTGTGATGCTACATGATTGCACAACCATGATGATGTAGACATCTAATACTGACTTAAAAAAGTATTATTGTATTGGTTTTGGGTGGATGGGTAAGGTGATTGTGGATAGCAGGTGGTAGTGAGGCAGTGAAAGAAGGATAAATCTTCATTTTTCACAAGAGGAAGTCAAAAGGTAATGACTGACATGAAAAAAAAAAGAAATAGAAGTATGCTATTTAGAAGTACAAATATGAATGACAAAAGAAAGCACTAAAGAAAATGTTAGCGCCTCTTAGAAGGAAAATTTTGTGGTGGGAGACTGAAATATAGACTGAGAAGATGATAGATAGAGAGATAGATAATAGAATGATTAAGCTTTCTAGAATTACTTATCCCTAAATGAATTACATGTATATATTTGAAAAATTAAAACTGAATTTAAACCACCTAGAAAATGAAAAACATTAGTCAGAAGTAGAAGACTATTTGTAGCATTAATACCCTTAATATACAAACTGCTTTTCAATTAATTTAAAAAAAATCAGTAACACTTCATTGGAAAAAAATAAATGAAAATAAATATAAACAAAGGAGAGATAATTGTAGGGAAAGAGATGCCAAAGACTACAATTCTTTTAGTAATAAAAATTGAAACAATAATGAGGGCTTTTTGGGTTTTTTTTTTAACCTATCAAATCGAAAAATATTAACAAAACAATAGTACTCTACAGGCACAGATCCTCCTCCACAAGCTCCTTTATTAGATCTATGAAATGATTCAATCTTTCCCAAAAGTCATTTGCCAATATATAGAGAGAACTTTAAAAATTCTCCTGCTATTTAACTAGTAACTCAATTTCTAGGAAGTTTTCCAAAGGAAATAAAATCAGAATTGAAAATAAAGTTTTATGTGTTGGGAAATTGGAAACAACCTAAACATTCAAAATTATGCTTTTCTTGTGTGTTTCTTATTTTGGCTGCTGGTTATACCAGTGTTTTCACTTCATGAACATGTATCAAACTATAGAATAATGATTTGTTCACTGTTTTATATATATATATATATATATATATATACACATATACATATATAACGTACTATATACAATAAAATGTAACAGTAAAAAGAAAATGGTTAAAGACTTAAAAACCATATTTTTAAAAATCAATAAAGTAAAAATCTTCATTGTATAAGTAAAAAAGCAGAAATATTTACAGTATTGCACAGTTTTTGAAAAAGTAACAGTATAAAAGTAAATCTGCAATGTGTTATAGAATCTTGTGTTACAGAGATATATTATTTTACTTCTATAATTACACTTAAAGTAATGATATTAAAAACATGATATTTGTATAGTAAGTTTTGGCAAGAGGTTTTGTGATCTGTAATACATTTTCTCTTTTTCCTATCAAGGTCATTGTGTAACCACTTTAATACATTGTCTCTCCTTAGGTATTAATTTTTGGGGAGTTATCCTTAATTGTGCTATGAACACGTGAATTATTACACTGAGAATATAAGAATGTCCAGCAATGCTACTAGATCACCAAAGAAAAGCCTTCAGCCTTTTTCCACATATGAAACAAGCAGAAGAAATTACAATAGAAAACAAGACACAGATTACAAGAGCAAGAAACTAAAACCAGCAAGAACAACGAAAATGTCTAGAGTCTAATAAAGGATATAAGAACGTCTATGTTTGTTTCTAAAACTTGCATACGGATTCTAAAATGTATTTGAATGAATGTCAAAGGCAACTTTAGAAAAACAAAACAAACAACAACAAAAAAACCAAGAAAATGGTTTTTCCTATTCGCCGTTGACATGCTATAAAACTACCACACTTAAAACACTGTAGTCCCAGCACAGCAACTGTCCAATAAGCCCATTGAACAGAGAAAGCTCAGAATCAGGCCATTTTATAGATAATAATCTGATAGAGATGAGATTATATAAGTTTCAGAAATGAGAAATGATTCAGTAAAGGATATGGAATAATTAGCTCATAATATGGAGAAGAGATGATTAAGTTGGATCCCTATCTCATATCATATATAACTCCAAAGAAAGAAAAAGTGTCTAATAATTCTTTGACTTTTAGTAGACATCATATATACAATAAGGAGTTTGAAAATATCACAATTCTAGATTCTATTCAACTATAGGTATCAAAGCCAAAATTAACAGATAGGTGACAGAATAAGGTATTTGCAGTTTCTAAAACTGGCCACTACCTAAAAGCTAGAATATAAAATAACTTCCTATAAAACAAGAGAAAGACAAAATATCCAAAAGAATACCGAACAAAGAACATGATGAAATATTCAGCCTCACTGGTAATCAGATACATGTACTTCAACTAACAAGATACCTTTTTAATCCCACTAGAATGCCAAAAACAGGATTTAAAAAATACCTACTATAGGGAGATGTACAGAGAAACAAAAGCCTTCAAGCACTTCCGATGGAAGGTTGAGCTAGTGCAAGATTTCTGCCGACAAATCTGATAGCATTTGATGAAATCAAGTATGTGCATGCCTTATAACACAGCAATTTCATTCCTGGATATGTAGCCCTGAGAAACTCTCACACAGCTCCATAAGAGAACAAAGGATGTGATTACAAAAAGTTGGAGGCAATCCAGTTTTCAATCCCAGAGGAATGGATGAGCAAATTGTGATTCTGAATATGACAGAATCTTTTACAACAGTCAGCGAGTAAAAGTGGCAAAAAAAAAAAAGCAAGAGAACTTGAATGAGATTTATAGCAAATATCTTATATGACCAATCTGATAAAACACAAAACAACACTGTGTATTTATCAAGGATGTGCATATATTTAATGACATGTGGAAAGTGGCTTAGTAACAGCACTAAATATACCATAGTCATACTGTGTATGGGGATCAAATGTAGGAATGGGAATGGGGATGGAGAGGAATAATATAAAAGCAAAGACGGGTCTTATAAATGACAATAATATGCACAGAGATTGAGGATTATAATCAACTCAATTCTGTGAACTTGAATATTATATAAATAAATACACATCTAAAATTTTATTTTCATTTTTCTCCATATATTTTTTTTATTTCCTCTTTGATTTCCTGGTTGGCCCATTCATTGTTTAGTAGCATATAATTTAACCTTCATGTATTTGTGCTCTTTCCAGATTTTTTCCTTGTGGTTGATTCCTGGTTTTGGTGTTGTATTTGGAAAAGATGCATGACATGATTTCAGTCTTTTTGAATTTCTTGAGATTTGTATTATGGCCTACCGTTATGATCTATTCTGGGGAATGTTCCATGTGCACCTGAAAAGAATATGTGATCCACTGTTTTAGGATGGAATGTTCTGAATGTATCTGTTAGGTCCATCTGGTCCAATGTATCATCCAAAGCTACTATTTTTTACAGGAAGTCCATTGCCTTCCCAAAAGCCACTCCATTTCTCCCTGAGGGGAAGAGCCAGTCCTCACCTGAGTCCACACAGGGGAGGGTGATAGAATTGCTTTTGTCTAAATTATGTAGTCCAAAGCTACTATTTTCCTGTTAATTTTCTGTTTGGATGATCTCTCCATTGATTGAAGTAGGGTGTTAAGGATCCTTACTATTACTGTATTACTACTGATTTCTTCTTTTATATGTGCTAATAGCTGCTTTATGTATTTGGATGCTCCCATGTTGGATGTGGAAGTATTTATGATTGTTATAACTTCTTATTGGATTGCTCCCTTCATGATTGTGTAGTGTTCTTCTTTGTCTCATTACAGTCTTTGTTTTAAACTCTGTTTTGTCCAACATGAGCATTGATATCCCAGCTTTCTTTTCACTTCCATTTGCATGATAAATGCTTTTCCATACTTTCACTTTCAATCTGCACGTGTTTTTAGGTTTAAAATGAACCTCTTGTAAGCAGCATATAGATTGTAAGCAGCATATAGATTAGTCTTACATTTTTATCCATTCCGTTGCCCCATGTTTTTTGATTAGAGCCTTTAGCCCACTTAGTAACTCAAAGGAATTTCTGATAGGTAAGTGTTTATCATCACTTTGTTATTTGTTTTATGTGGTTTTTTTTTTTTAGTTCTTTTCTGTTTCATTCTTTTCTTGTTCTCTTCTGTCAGTTTGCTGACTTTCTTTAGTGATATACACAGATTCCTTGCTCTTTATTTTTTGCGTATCTATTAGTTTTGATGTATATTTTCCATTTGGTTTGTATATAACATCTCATGCAAGTAGCAGTCTAAATGAAGTTGATGGTTGCTTAAGTCTGAACCCATTCTTTACCCCACCCCCTACACATTTTGGGTACATGGTATCATACTTTACCATCCTTTTATTTTGTGAATCCCTTGACTGATTTTTATAGATATATTTAATTTTAATGCTTTGTGCTTCCCACTTTTCTTACTCCTGTTTATGGTCTTTCCTTTTCCACACAAAGTTAACTTTGAGTTAACTTTTCTTATAAGGCTGGTTTCATGCTGATGAATTCTTCTCAATTTGTTTGCCTAGGAGACTTTATTTCTCCTATTACTAAATATTATATATTTATATCACCTTCTATTCTGAAAGGTAGCCTTGATGGATAGAGTATTCCTAGGTTGCAGGTTTTTTTCTTCAGCATTTTGAATATATTGTGCCATTCTCTTCTAGCTTGCAAAGTTTCTGCTGAAAAACCAGCTGATAGCTTTGTGAGGTTTTCCTTGAGTGTACCTGTTTTCTTTTCTTTTATTGCTTTTAAAATTATTTATCACTACTTTTTGTTATTTTAATTACTCCAGTAAGTAGAAAGTCTTGGTGTGGGCCTCCTTGGTTTGATTTTCCTGGGGACTTTCTGTGCCTCCTAAATCTGGATGTCTGTTTCCTTCCCTGCCAAGTGTGTCAGCCAGTGTGTCAGCCTTGACTGAAAGGAGAAACCTGAGTTCGGGAGTGGGAATGAGAAAGGAAGAGACACAAAGGATGGAATAGGGAGGATCGCAGCCAGTGCTGCTAAGAGGACATTTATTTGTTTGCAGCAGTTTTATAGGATTCAAGCACAATACAATCACATGGAAATTACTTGGATCATTGCATTTACAATTCAATAGAACAATCAACCGGTAAATAACAGTTTTCTCATTCAGCACTGTTACACTACATTGCGTCAGCTCAACTAGCTTCAAAGCAAATCTGCTTTTCTAGGTCTACTCCCTGCTATGTGGTTTACATGCTTCTGAAATCTGCAGTTAGGGCAGCGCTTTAGGGCTGATCATGGTGGGTAGGGCTGGTCTCTGACCTGGCCCTAGACTTCAAGGACCCTGTCAGCTTGCTGTCTGGTTACCACACTTCCCCAGATCTGAGAAGTTTTCAGCTATTATTTCTTCAAATAAATTTTCTGTCCCTTCTTCTCCTTCTAGGATCCCTATAATGTAAATGTTATTATGCTTGATGGTTTTGCTGAGTTCCCTTAGTCTATTTTCATTTTTAAATTATTCCTTCTTCTCCATCCTGTTCAGCTTGATTGTTTACCCTTGCTTTATCCTCCAGGTTACCAATCCTTTTTTTTTTCTTTTTTTTCTTCCTCTACTTTGCTACTTATTTCCTCTACTTTTTAAATTTCAGTTATTGAGTTCTTGGGGTCTTCATATTTTCTCTCTCTTTGTTGAGGATCTCACTGAGGTCCTCCCCTCTTTTCTCAAGTCCAGTGAGTATCTTTATGATCATTACTTTAAATTCTTTCAGGCATATTATGTATCTTCATTTTGTTTAGTTCTCTTGGTGTGATTTTGTCCTAAGCTTTCATTTGTGATATATTCTTCTGCCTCCTCATTTTATCTATCTCTCTGCATCTGTTTCTATGTGTTAGGAAAGTCGGCTATATCTCCTGCTCTTGAAAGTGGTGACTTTATGAAGAAGAGGTAATGCCCCATAGTGCAATGTCCTATGTTCAGCAGAAACGGGCACTTGAAGGGCATCTCCTATGTGTGTTGTGAGGGCTCTACCATTATGGCTCAGCCATATTTGCCTTCACTCTAGTCATCTGCAATGGCCATTTGCCTGTTGTTGGCAGGGTGTGGTTCCTTTGTTGTTAATTATCTAACCCGTGGCTGCATTGGGCTTGAGTTGCATCAGACCAGGAGTTTGCCAGAGCTACCGTGGCATTGAGCTGCAGGACACTCTCTCTGTTCTGTCTCCTGAGAAGTTTTCACTGGTGGGTGGGGCCTGCAGTCAGACCAGGTGTCTGCCCCGCCCATTGCTGGGGCTATATTCAAACTGATGTATATGGTTCTCTTCTCCTCTCCCCAGGGCAGGAGTTACTTTGGAGTGATGCTGGCTTCTGTCAAGGCTGCTTACACACTACTCGGCTTGTGGGTGGACTGTGCTGCTTTGGGTGGACTTCAGCCAAAGCTGGATTGGAGGGTACAAGTCCATGGGAGAATGCACAGGGGCAGCCTTAGTAATGTTTGTGCTGTCAGCTGTGGGAGGAGACCTGGTGCTGTTTTGAGTAGCTGTGGAAGGTGGGGTGGAGAGGGGGTATCCAGGGTGGGCTGTGCTGTTAGCAAACAAGGTTGACTGTTTCTGCCGCACTGGTTCCTGCAGGTATCTGTGTATCTAGGCTGGGGGTGGACAGGGAAATGGTCCCCACTGGCTCTTTTGTTATTAGAGAAGTCTCCCAGAGAACATTGCACCTCCAGGGCATATTCTAAGATTAGTCAAGAAATCTTCCCATATACCCCAGGCATGTTTCAAATTGCTGCTTCTAAGCTATAATTTGGTGGGGCTGTTAAGGGTTGTTGACACCCTTAATGCTGTCTTTTTAAGGGCAGGGATTCAGTCTCCTGTCACCCTCTGGCTCTCCCAGAGTAGAGATACTGATTTTTAAAGTTCCAGCTGTTAAATCCCACTGATTATAAAAACTCCTGATGTTAAGTCCTTCTAGTTTTCAAAACTGAAAACTGCACGACCTAGTGTTTGCTGTGTTTTCGGTGGTCCGCCCTCCTGGCGATAGTCTCAGGGGTCAGCTTGCTACCCAAGCATGACTCCACCCTTCCTACCATTGTTGATGTGGCCTCTTCTCTATGTTTAGCTGTGAAGAGTCTGTTCTTTGGGCTGGATTCCAGATTATTTACCCTGAAGTGGGTGCTATCTAGGTATATGTACAGGACCAGGTGAGTGTAGGATCCTCCTCCTCTGCCATCTTCTTCAGAAGTCTACACTTAAAATTGTAATCTGTATTTTTAACAAGCACAGCAGGTGATTCTTATTCAAGAGTGCTATAGACCACACTTTGACAAACACTGAGAAAGTGTGAAATGCTAAAGTCTCATGACCCATTCTGTGTGATTTCTGTAAGTCCTGTTCCTTGTCTCCTCTGTGGTAGCCAGAGTTCTAATTCCCCCAATCCACTCTGATTCCTGACCCCTGGTGTACACACATCTTCTACGTGATCAAACACTAACTAATGTAGCTCCTGCTGTGAGGGATTTTGTGGGTGAAATTAAGATCTCAAATCAGTTGACCTTAAAATAGGGAGATGATCTGGTAGGTTGACCCAATCACATGAGTCCTTTGCAAGCAGAGAATTTTATCCAGTGGATCACAGACTGGGAAATCAGAGACATGTACGTACTTTCCTGGAAACAAACAACTTTGTGGCTATGAACAGCCACATGGCAAGAAACTGAGAATGGCCATTAGTTTCTGAGAGTGGTCTCTGGCCAATAGCTGGGAAGAAAATGGGGACCCTCGGTATTACAGCTACAAGGAGATGAATTCTGCCAACAACGAGTGAACTTGAAAGAAGAGCCCAAGCCTCAGACAGAACTGTATTGTTGATTAACACCTTGATTTCAGCTCCAGAGCAAAGAATGCAGCCATGCTGTGCCCAGACTTGAGATCTACAGAAAACTGTGAGAGAATTAATGTACGTTGTTTAAGGCTGCCAAGTTTGTGATAATTTGTTATGAAGCTATAGAAAATTAATACAATGTCCAGGATGTTGTTTCCACTGTTAAGGATGCCCTCTCCACTGATCTCCCTAGGCCTTCTGCTACTCACGTCTACTCTACTTAAAAGATCAGCGATCTTTTAAGACTTAATTCAAGAGTGACCTCTTCTAATATTTCCTTGATATATTCTCACCTATTTTTTTACAGTATGATATGTGCATGTCTATTGTTTCATTGATGATACATTACTTTTAATAATGTATTTATAGCTTGTTTCTCCTGCACGTGTGTAAGCTCCATGGGAAGAGAAACTGTGTTCTATTTATCTCTGTATCCTTAGTCCCAAGCACGATGAATACCACATCCTAAGCAGTGAGTAGATGCTTGTTTGCTTTCTTGCTGAATGAATGAATGAAAGCTAAGAAAACATAAGATAAAACTCAGGTTTCTGATTGGATGATGGAAGAATGGTAATTCCATTGACTAAATCTTGGTGGGCAGACCATGTAATTTAGTGTCCAAATTGGGGCATTTTTGAGTGAAAAGATTATGCAATAATACTCAAGGATGAATAAGACTGTTCTCGGTGAACTGGAATGTACATTGTAGCTTCTCCTGAATGTAGAGAGGTTACAAAAAACCCCACTATTGTACAAAAGTTTATCTCCTTCAACTTAACAAGGCACCAGTTTTAAAAACTTTTGGTGTATTTACATTGAGGATACATGTTTCCCCCACCTTTCAAAAGTACACCTTCATTACTTCTTTTTACAAAAGGCCTGCCTACATTAGTATCCTTTTCTGCTTACTGAAAGAAATCTGAGGAAGATTTTCACTTTTATGGAAAAAGGAAAAAAGAAAAAATAGCACTCAACAAGGTTATGGAGGCAGTGTGCACCCCGTGCAGTGAGAGTGGCGACACCAAGCTCCTTCCCCAGGAGGAGAATTCAGGATTCCTCAGAATCCAGCCTCCATAATTTTGAATTGTGTCTGTGAACATCTGTGCTCTACCTGGTTTACTCTGGGATCCATTAGCAAGATGTGTTCTAAGGTATCAGAAAAACTTAAGAATAGTTATTTTGGGGTCTGGCATGCTCAAAGCTTTTTCCATATAAATTAATGGTAATTGCTTTTTCATTTTACACCATTTCAGTTTACAAATGTTTTAATAGAAATGCTCTACTTTCAGAGAGTGAGGGAACCTATAATGTATTTCTTTACTAATTTCTTTGTCTCCCATGTATCCCACTTAGAACAGGGTTTCTTTTTAATTTCTTGTTTCTTGGGACTGCCTAAAGAACTATTTTCTTCACCTTATTTTCCAAATTAGGGTTTGTTTGTTTGTTTGTTTGTTTGTTTTGAGAGAGAGGGAGAGAGAGAGAGAGAGAGGGAGAGAGAGAGAGAGGAGTACAAGTGGAGCGGAGTGGCAGAGAGAAAGAGAGAGAGAATCTTAAGTAGACCATGCCCAGAACAGAGTCGGACACAGGGCTTGATCTCATCACCCTGACATGACCTAAGCTGAAGTCAAGAGTCAGATGCTCAACTGACTAAGGCACCCAGGTGCCCCTCCAAATTATTCTAGTATTTAACACCTACAAAGTGGACATTTTATAATTATGGAGAAAGCACATCACTCAGTCAAAAAGTAAAATCGAGTAGTTTTTGCCACACTGTGAAGTATCAGAGAATGTGGTGGAGAAAGGTTCTAAAACTATGAAGAAATTTTCTTTTATAATTCAAAAATGGCCAATTCAAACTTCATGGTGTATTAAGGAGCATGATTTTCATTTAAATGGGAGACTGTTTATAATAGTAACAACGACAGGTATAGTTTACTGAGCCTATAGTGTATCAGACAATTATTAAACAATATATAGTAGATATTTTTGTATCTGTTATATTGCTTCCTAAAGTCTTCTGCATGTTTGAAATACCTCATAATGAAAATGTGTTTCATTTTAAAGCAACATTGTGAATTAGTTACATGTAGTGTTAAAGATATGAACATTCTTCCTACAATCACATATATTACCTTATTTAATACTTGTGAGAATCCTTGTGAGAATCACAGTTTTGTCACAAATTCATCTTGTAACTTTGGGAAAGTTTTTAAATCCCTTTTAATTTCAATTTCTAACCCTAAAATAGGAATAATAAAAGGCCTTACTTTATAGAGCAATCATTTATGTTAAATAAAGAAATGAGTATAAATCACTTCAATAAGCAGTTTTTGTATTATTATTACATCCCATGTTTTAGAAGAGGCTACTAAAACTTAGTAAGATGAAGTAGAGCTGGGTGTGAAGACTTAAAGTCCTTGACCTGTACAATGCATCATGGCAGTCTCCTTACACAGTGATAAATTCACTTTTGTGGTATTAGTAGATAGGGAGTGGATTGTACTTTCCAAAGATGGCCACACAAATGACTTCAATCCCATATCCTCTTTTGAAATGTGACTTTACCCTTCTCCCAAAAGACAGAGTTTATTTCTCTACCCCCTTGAATGTTAATGGGCTCTGTGGCTGCTTTGCCTGACAGAATATGGCTAAAGTGATGCTTTGTCAGTTCTGGGTGTAACCAATAAAGGCCTGGCAGCTTCTCCTCTTTGTCTCTTGGCACTTTTTTTCCTGAGATGTTCCCTCTTTGAACCAATAGCCATGTAATAAGAAGGCCAAGTCTAATGAGAAGCCATGTGTAAGTGCTTTGGTTGTTAGCCAGCTGAACTCCCAGCCAAGAGCCAGCATCAATTGCCAGTAATGTGAGTGTCCATTTTGGACATTTCCACCAATTCATCCCCCAGATACCTACAGCCCAATATAACATCACATGAAACAGAAAAACCGGTCAACTCATAGAATTGTAAGAAATAATAAAAAACGTATTTTCTTACTAAATTTTGGGGTGGTCATTTCTGTAGCAATAGACAGCTAACAGTTACTATGTGTCTACATCATTTAAACAGAATTTCAGGACTGGCCCAGGAGTCTATCTGTGACTTAAAGCACTGTTTCTCTGGGAAAGTGTTTTCTAGATTCTAAACAACTGACACAAAAAATCAGTTTTAGATAATGTATTTGTAAGATTGGAACCACATACATCAAAATTTGTCCTGGACTTGGTAGAATACCTGATTTTGGTGCACAGACCAGGAGAAAAGTAAGGAGTACGAATTAGACATTTGTTACTGAAATTCAATGTCATCCTATTTTTCTCTGTGTTGACCCTCTTCCTCTCTTCCCCTACTCAACATTTTGAATGTCTTCCAGCTATCTATGCCTCTCCAACCAGAACTGATCTTGGTTCCAAACTCTAGATTTTTCCTTCTTCCCTCAGACACACTAAGACCTTTTTTCGGTGAACTTGAACTACACTGATAAAGGATGAATAATGAAATGTTACTGAGATTAGCATCATATATATGTAACTCCCTTCAGAGATGTGTGTGTTTCAATGAGGATCACAAATTCAATTCAAAGTAATGACTGTCTAATGGTGAGGGTGAATGGAATATTTTTTTTAGGTTGAAGGCTTGATAAAATCGCTACCCAGGTCATTTAGGCAGGTGCTAGTAAGGCCTGTAAGACAAATCAATGTAATATAAATATATATACTTAAAACAAAGTAACTTTAGAAAAATAATTAATCCATGTGATAATGTCTTAATGTCAATTGTAAACATTTTTTTCCTTTGAACTAGTAGACTTTAGTTCATTCAATTATACACACGCATAAATTAGGCATATGCACTTGAGTTTCTACAAGGATGTGCACATTTCACTTGCTATATTTCTTGGCAGAGACCCAGCTTCACACACTGATTTACATAATGCAGTTTGAATTAAGACAGAGGATCTGAAGCCAAACACTAACTTTCTTCTATAAAAAGAGTATAAATGACTTCCGGTGAATATATGTTAGTGGCTGTCTTCTGTCCTTGACTGCTAACTGTGTGTTATTCAGCTATTTTATAAATGTGGCTAGTTATGTCCGTAATAGCAAATTGCCATGCATTATCAAACTCATTAATTAGGACTCTATTTGTTGTTCCATTCTGAAACTTTATTACCTTAAATTAAACATTCTGTCTGCTTCAGAACTCTGTTTTCTCTAAAGATATTAACTAAGGTGATCCTGTGGAAAAATGAAAATGCCTGAATTTTGCATACATTTGTGAAATTCCAAATTAAGTATTTCTTACATAATGACTATCATCAACTAAGAAGCCTGCTGCTTAGAATTAAAAGATGATTTATAGCTGACAAATGGCAAGTATTATCCCAATTAAGGACTTGGTTAGGAACAATTACTCCATGGACATTAATCCATTTTTAGAGTTTAAGTATTTGAATATATGGTAAACTTACAATAAATATCATAGCTGCATCTCTGGATAATTAACCATCTAGTAAAACTTGATATGAAAAAGAGTTATGATTCCAAGTAAAGCCTTTCTAATTGTGATATAATTTGGGAATTCCAAGGATCCTCCATATGTCAAGTCCGATGAAAGTCTAACTTATTCTCAACATTTTCAATTGCTTAAAACATAAAATAATTTCTACCAATTATTGTATTTTGTTTCCCTGCGGGTGAGTACTTCTAAAAGATTAGCCTGAGTCACTCACTTTATAATTTTTTAGTACATTTAAAAAGATGACTATATCAATAATCAAATATGTAATCTCAAAAACTTATTTTTTAAGGCAACAATTTATCTCAAATTTGCAGGTACTTTGGTTTTCATGACATAAATATGAATGCATTGCTCACAGTGTACGATGCCAATAAACTAATCTCAAAGCATGATAAGAGGTAGAATGATACTCCATAACATTTTCTATACAAATATTTACACTTGGAAACTATTGTTTCATTCCCTAGCAATTAACTCTCCTAATGGAGCTCAAGGTTGTCAGATTAGATCAGCAGCTTGCCAGGAGAATGTGGGCCACAATCCTTTGCAGTTCCACTGACTCTCAACTCAATAGCTTTTAATTCAGCACAATATTCATGGGTTAATATTCCTTAAATGAGAAGTATGGCAGGATTTTTGTTATGGTCTTAAAAGTTCCTATTTTTTTAGGTTTAAATCACCATAAGCATTCGTTACCTGTCATTTCTCCACTTTCGTTATTCCTCTGTGCTGATTCAGTTTTCCACTGACTATTACACATCCTTGAGTATTTTTCTGAGAGTCAGTCAGTTTATATTTTATTTAAAAAACTTTTTTATAGTTTTTATATTTTTTGGCTTACAAATCTTAAAGTATCCCAGTAATATTTCTCATCCTTTTTACCACAATCAGAATTATGAACATGTTTTAGATAACATTTCATGTATTTTTCTCCACTTACTTACAAGTAAGCCTAATGAAATTCCTTCATTCAATGGGATGAAGGCACCCTTACATTTCAGTGTCTTGCACTTTAAACATAATGGCCTTGTCAGTAGCGAGGAAATTACAGCTTTCTAAGCAGACTTTTAAAAAATAAATTATCAGAGCACCAGGGGAGCTCCGTGGGTTAAGCATCTGTCTTTGGCTCAGGTCATAATCCCAGGGTCCTGGGATAGAGCCTCACATTGAGCCGCCTGCTCAGCGGGGAGCCTGCTTTTCCCTCTTCATCTGCCCCTCCTTGTTTGTGCTCTCTCTCTATCTCTCAAATAAACAAATAAAGTCTTAAAAGAATAATAAAAAGAAATTATCTTGGATTTTTTAAGTCATATTTAATTCATATAAGGATTTTTTTTAGTTTATAAAAGCCAAGTTTGACATTTTGAATTCTAAATTTGGTTGTAACCTATATAATGTACCATCCATTCAATACTTAATATTTAGTTATAAAATGAAAATTTCTGTGAATTATTTGGACATTTATTCCAAAATATAGAGACAGCTTTAGCTCTGAGTTAACAGATTATTATGTTCAGTAATGAAACCTAAGAAGTCCTTTTCCCTCTGTCTTTACTAATTGATAACTACTTATATTTTAATATAATCTTCACCAATTTTTACAGACAAGTAACATGTTCTGTGTTGGCAGTTTAGTAAGCCATGCTTTGATTACAAGTGAGTTGAATCATTTTCCTCAGCTAATTGAACACCTGTATTTCTTCCAGTAGATTTTTTTCTCTTTGTCCACTTGCATATTGTGGTGTTCATATGTCGATTTGAGGAATTTATCATTTATACAGATGGTAACTGTTATGGAATTAATTTTGTCTCCCCAAGTTATATATTGAAAGCCTAGCCCCGAAGAAGTAACCTTAATTACTTCTTTAAGGCCCCGCCATGTGACTTTCTTTGGAGACAGGGCCTTAAAGAAGTAATTAAGGTTAAATGAGGTCAGAAGGTTGAGGCCCTAATCCGGTAGGACTGGTATCCTTACAGGAAGAAAAGACACCAGGAATATATTGCACAGAGAACAGGCCATAGGAAGACACAGTAAGAAGGTGGCATCCGCAAGCAAAAATAGAGAAACCAAAACTGTTGTCATCTTGATCTTATCTTGGACTCTCAGGTCAAGAACCATGAGAGAATAAATATCAGTTCTTTTACGGTCTGTGCTATTTTGTTACAGCAGCCTGAAGAGTAACTAATACAGGAACTAATAAATTATCCACTACTGTATCACAAACCCTTTTATTTTCTGCTTTCTTCAAGGTGTTTAAATTTTTTATGATAAATTCCTAGAGTTATTTTTTAAGTACTCAAATCTATCAATATTGATTCAAGGTTTTTAATTTTGGATTTATACTTAGATTTCTTAAGTTTAAGATATTATCAATGTTCATTTATTTTTTTCTAACACTTTTGTGATTTGATCTTGACCACTGAAGTTCAAGTTAGATTTAAATCTTCATGCATTTATAATTTATTTTGCTGCATGATAGAAGAAGATACTTTATTTCTTTCCTAAAAAATGAATCAATTAATCCAACACTAGTAATGAAATAACTCATCTTCTTGTTATTGACCAGAAGTGCTCATTTCTTGCACATACTAAGTTATTTTACACACTTAAGAATTATGTCCATTGACCTGTGTTGATGTCAGCATCACAGTCACATTCTGTGGCCCTAGAAATATCACAGAACACCATGACTCCAAGGGAAGGAAGAGTCTCTTCCAGCTGCCAATGGTACCTGCACACAACTTGTTTTTGCTATTTATAAGGTTTTTTTCAGATGAAAATTTAATAATATTGCCACAGTCTTAAGCTAACCAGAATAGAATTTTGTTCAGGATTGACTTAAATATAAATGTCATTTGGAGAGTAATGTTAACTTTACCATTTTAAGTCTTCCTATTTGGAGATTTGATATATCTTTCAATTTATTCATGCTTGTTTATATTTCTTACTAAAAGTTTGATTTTTTTCATCATATAGTTTCCTTAAAATTTTTCTTACACTTATTCTTACATATTTTACATATTTCTTATTATTCTGATTGGAATTTTTTCTTTCTAATGTATTTTCTAACTGGATTCTGCTGCATGTATTAAAACTGATGCTTACATATTTATTATGAATAGCCATTTCATATTTTATTATATCTAATGTCTTAAACTTGTAAATAATGAAAGTTTTGCTTCTTTTTTAATAGTAAATGCTTCTTGTGTGATTGATTTGCTTAAATGTGCTAGACAAAAAATGCATAATAATGGCCTAGAAGAATTTTTGTTTTAGTTTTGAGATTGAGAAATAACTTCAATGTTTTACTATTAAGTTATGATTTTAACTATAGATTCTAGAAATATATTTTTCATCTTATGAGGAAATCATTCTTCCATTCCTGGTTTATTTAGAGGGTTTTAATATATTTTATTTTAACATAAATTTTTCCTGAGTTTTATTAATCTTCATTTTGTTATCTATGCAGACAATTCAATCTTTCTATATTAGTCTGTTAATGCCTTAAATGTATCTTTAGGGTTCTAATTATTAAGCGAACCTTGCATCCTGAAGTATAGCTTATTATATAGGTTGTACTACTATTACAGCATTGGAATAAATTTGTTAATCTTTTATTTAAGATTTCCATGTCGGAGAAAAATACAGGTTATTCCAACCTACTGTGTTGCTAAAAACTATTAAAACATTTTTTTCACCTCTTCTGAAAATCATGGAATCCCTTCAAAATTGTAAGGATTATCAGTCCAAAAGTTAAATGAAGGTTTGGACCCAGAAAGGTAATATGAGTATCCAAGGTACATTTTCCCTGAGGGCATTGTTGCCTATGAAAACCAGAGCCGCTGTTTCATTCACTCACAGGACATGGGGGACTAAGGACTAATCTCAGGCAATCATCCTATCCACTGAATTCCAACCCCCCAAAGCACAACAGCATTAGGGTGAAGTGACCCAGAAGCAGTCCACTCTGACTCCCTCTCCTGGAGGACTGCAAAACAAATTGTCTGCACAAAGCAGAAAGGGACTGAGGGGAAGAGGACATCTTTGAGACAGGGTCATCCCTACTCAGTTCTTGAGTGGATTGGGGTCTTAAAATGACATCACTGAAGGATCCAATAAGCCTCAAGCTGTGAATATTCTATAAAGTGGACCTAGACTGGTAGTGTTCCCAAGGTACCTGGCAGAAATAAATGTGAATTCTCTTTAAAGAAAAACGTTTTTTATGTCAGGCCTAAATGTGTTCCACAAAAATATCCCCCAAGATGATTGGCTGACAGTGAATGATAACTAACAAGTAAAGGGAATGATGCAAAATTATCGAGAAGTTGTAAAACTAAATCCACAAAAATTTCAAATATTGGAATTATCAAATACAGAATATAAAACAAAGACACTTGCTATGTTTAAGAGAGAAAAGAAAAACTGGAAATTATGGAGCATGACATCATATTGAAAGAAAAGAAAAGAAAAGAGAAGAAAAGAAAAAAGGAAGGAAGGAAGGAAGGAAGGAAGGAAGGAAGGAAGGAAGGAAGAGAGGAAGGAGGGATGGACGAAGAAAGGAAGGCTCTCTCTATCCAAAGGATGAAGAAAAGAGGGGACATTAGAATCCTAACAAGACAAAAAACTTATAGACAATAATCTTGTTACCCAATGAAACATGAAAGAAAAATTGTGGCGCACCCCCACCCCCGCTAGCAAAAAGGGGGTTATCTAGATTCCATCCTTGAAAGGCTATAAGGGGGCACACTACCACTCACAAGGAGCTGGGACTTGGATCTCTGCTGGCTTATAACCCAGGTCCCCCTACCCACAGTGTCAGTGAAGACCACAAAAGGAGCCTGGACTCCCAAAGATGGTAACAAGGTGCCCTTCCCTCCCATTGCTGGAGTGGTATCAGAAGAAGTCTGGTGAAGAAGTCAGGCCTTTTACATTGCCCAATGGTAAGATGGTTATCCCAACTGTGGTGTGAATGGAAATTAATTTGGGAGCTGGTATATTCACCACACAAGTGGGAATGAGGAATCTACCCACCTACCCACTTCAGATGTCAGAGGAGATTATATAGAGGACCTGGACTTCTACTCCAATTGGCAGTAATGGTGTGAAAGAGGCACTTTTTGTGGCCCAGAAGAATTAGTCAAATAAAGGAATGAGGCAAGAGAAAAAAATATTATCTGTCATTCAAGAAAACTAGAATATGCAGCTCCTGACAAATATCCCGTCACATCCAATAATATATTTCACTTTTTAAAAATTTATTTATTTGAGAGACAGAGAGTAGAGCAGAAAAGGAAGATGGAAAGGGAGAGAGAGAATCACAAGTAGACTCTGCACTGAGCACAGAGCCAACATGATGCTCAATTTATGACCCTGGGATCATGACCTGAGCTGGAAGCAAGTGTCAGAGGCTTAACCAATGGTGCCACCCAGCCACCCCTAATAAGAAGTCCAATAATATTGCAGATTTTGTCTATTATCCCTTTCTTTGTCCATAATGTGGTCACTATGTTAATGACTCTTCTTTCCCAGGTTTAAGTCCCTCCACCTATGTACTTGATCCAGCAGCCCCCAAATCTACTAGCCCCTAACTGCATCATTAATGATGCCCTGATCTCAGCTTCTCTGCTCCTTCTCAACCATGAAAGTCTCTCTCACAGCCACACCTCCTTCCCAAGCATTTGGCCTATTCTCCTGTCATTTTCCATTTTCCCACTGCCATTCTTGAAAATGTAGTCCTGGCTTGCAGCCTCCATTTCCTCTGCTTTTAACTATTCTTTAACAACATGCAACTTAGAAATGGTTACATTGCTCTGTGGTATTACGGCATCATGTTGTTACTATTTACATTGCTCATACTCATCCCATCACACTAGGAGCAGGGATGAGACCATATTTACTTATTATCATATTAACAGAAACACATAAAATTCTTTCTACTTCTGATAATTTCATTCATTTTGAGGCTTGGGAAACTGTAATAAATGAGTTCCTTAGTGGAAAAAAATTAAATAGGCAAAATTAAGTACAAGAACTGTATTTAATGGAAGATTGTTATATAATAACGTGAATGAGCTAAATAATCAAAGTAAAAGAACACAGACCTAATATTTTAAAAATCTAACTATATGTTGTTCATAAGAGACATATCTCACAGCAATATTCAGAGGTCTAAAAGTGTTGGGAAAATATACCACAAAAATATGAATTAGAAGGATACTAGTGGAATAATACGCATATTAGACCAAGAAAGCATTAAGGTGAAAGTCATTACTAAAGAAAAAGAGATCACTTCATAAGAAAAAGAATTAAATATACCAGGAATAGTTATTATTTATATTTTAAGGCTCTAATAACATGGTTTCCAAACCTCTATAAAAGAAATTAACAGCACTATTTAGAGGAATAGACAAAGTGGAGAAATCTAACATGCCTTTTCCAGACAAAGAAAAAAAAGGTTAAAAATTAGCAAGAAAGATTTGAACAGTGGTGAGCAAACCAGATCTAATGAGCATATGCCATTATACCAATTGACTTTCTTTTCAAGTAAATCAGAAATTACTAGAAAATTGACTACATACTTGGTCATAAAATAAGTTACAACAATTTAAAAAAAATGAAAACAAGTTAAATATGTCCTCTGATTATAATGCAATTAAGCCAAAAATCATTAACCACAAAATCAGAAAAACAGATTTAAAAACTAGGAAGTACTTCTTAAGAACTCATGATCAAATAAGAAATCATAATAACATGATAAAATATTTTGAGCAAAACAATAGTTTATAACTTGTAAGATTCAGCTAAAGCAATGTGAAATAAATGCTCACTCTTAAGTGCATTAGGAGAAAATAAGAAAATTCAAGCAGGTAAACAAACAAACAAACAGAATAGCAAAACATACTCAGCAACTATAGAAGGAAGAAAATAATAATGGATAGAGAAGACATTAATGAAATAGAGAGAAAAGACATAAGAGAGACCATCAACAAAGCCCAAAGTGGTTTCCGTACAAAGACAAGCAAACTTGCCAATCTCATGGTGAGACAATCAAAGAAAAAAAGAGAAAGCACAACAACAAATATTAGGGGCAAAGTAGATATAACCTAAGATGCTAAAGACCTTCAAAGGATAATAAATCAATATTTTGAATAATTTTATGCTAATAATTTTGGGAGTTTAGGTAAAATATATTCCCCAAAACATGATTTCCATCTCTGACTCAAGAAGTTTCATGATACAAAACCAGTTTAGAAAATGGCCCCCGCCACTTGGACAAATAGGGCTTAAATCATGTATTAATAGTGGAGGCAGGCCTGAGTTTGAATCCCAGCCCCACAATTTATCAGTTGTTTGGGCAAATTAACCTCTCAGTCTCAGATATATCATTTAAAAAATGAAGCTTGGACATCTGAAAAGCAGTTTTATAGTATTCAAAAAAATATTTCAGTTGTTCATTTGCACTGATCATTTAGAACAAAAGAAACTTTTTTTTAAGATCTAAGTTTCCTCCTTTGGAGACAGAATATTTACAATGTTGCATTGAAAGGACCAGTTAACATCACTCAGTAAGTATTCTCTCAAGACTGATCAACCCAGGAATCTGCAGTATGTTTAAAACTATCCTAAAATACCAAACTTCACAATGGTACCATTGTGGAACCATAGTTTCACCTCTGCGTTAAAAATTGTAAACTTACATTTGTTAACAAGTATTTTTATTTCAGTTAATAATGGAGGGGGTGGAAACTATCTGTATCTATAGTACCCATGACTATAATGAACAGACCCTTTTAAATAATCTTATGGGTTCAGCCTAAGAACAAACTGCTGGAGAAATAGATTATTTGTCATATTACTGTAATATAATCAGACTGAATATTGAGGTCTATAAAGAAATGTTTCCTTTCCATTAAGTTCATGAAATTTCTACATCTCTGTTTTCCTAGTCATGTGGTCAAAGACAGTGATGGAAAATATGCATATGTTAGAAATTCAATAAATTCTTGTCAAGTGAAATGTCACAAAGTCACAAAACACTTAGAAATAATCATTTTTATTCTTTGGTTCTCAAAATCATGTAGATATTCAGGTCTTTTGCTGATAAAATTTAGATAAAAAGTTATAATGAATAGACAAACATTTTCTGCCAGAAATTTAAGAGCAACTCAACTATCAAATAAATGTAGAGTTATATTTTCTTTGTTAAATAAGTCATATGGAACAGAGCATTACCAGAAATAAGGTAAAAGAGACCTTAATACACATGAAATAACTCTTTCAAAGCATCAGATACCTTTCATCCCACTTTATCTCTGGGAATTCTAGTCCTAGAAGTGTCTACTTGGTTAGAGTGCTCTGTTGGTCATTTTTTGCCCAGTGAAATAGGTGGTTTTTCTCTTCAGTCACCAGGAAGGCCCTGTTGCTGCCTCCTCTGAGTTCTCCAATATTTCAAAATGTTCTACTGGAAATTTACACCCTTAAGATGATAGGTAACCCAAACAACTTTACCATGTAGGATGTGTCAAAATACTAACACAGGTGAGAGGTTGCAACACATCCCTGTGCAAATGGCCCAGTCTGGATGATCTAATTTAACACGTATTATGTGTTGTGCATCATGTAATTGCTGCATGTGTGTTCATTGTACTTCTTTGACTACACTGCATGCTTTCTTAGTGCTAGGACTTTCACTTATTTATTTTTTCTGGCATATCTTATAAGGTTGTTTGTAGGGGAAATGAAGGTCTGGGCTCTGGGTCTCTGCCTAAAATTCACCCTAACCTGCTCCACTGTTCTATGTTTCCCTTATTGGATATGATTTTCAAAAATATAGTCTATTGGTAAAAAACACTAATTTTTTAAATAATGAGTTTCTTCTTCTTGTTTTAAGATTTGTCTATTCATTTGAGAGAGAGAGAGAGAGAGAGAGAGAGAGAGAGAGAGAGAGAGAGTTTGGAGGAGAGGGATGGAGAGGAAAGGGAGAGAAAATCCCAAGCAGACTCCAGGCTGAATGCAGAGTTCAGTGCAGGGGCTCAGTTCCACAACCGTGAGATCATGACCTGAGCTGAAACCAAGAGTCAGATGCCTAACTGACTATGCCACCCAGGCACGACAGTAAAAAGGAAGGGAGGGAGGAAGAGAGGGAGGGAGGGAGGAAAGAAGAGATGGAAAGAGAGAGAAGGAGGGAAGGAAACAAGGAGGGAGGGAGGAAGACCCTTGCCGCACAGCTCCTGGTGTATACCTAAGACCATAGAATGATAATGGGTTGATAAACAATAACAGTTTATTAACCAGGCATGTTCATTCCTTGCCTCTCTCAAACAAAAAAAGATAAAAGCTTTATTTTCTGTTAAGTGGTGGTTGATTAGCTAAAATGAAGTAAGTTTTTAAATGCTGTGGATTTTGTGGAATCTTTCCAGTTTACACAATTTCATTCGGTAAGAGTCACATGTACTTCAGGAATCAGACCTGCAGTTCTTATAATCAAATACAAAAAGAGGAGGCTCCATTGAATTGCCGATGTGTGAAGTGATACTGGATAGTAGAACTCCAGAGATAGAAATGCCACAATTGTGTTCAAGATAGTAGACAGTCCATAGCACATAAACACAGTTTTGCTGTCAGTCCTCTCATATTTGATTTTTAAAAGCCCCTGACCTTCCAGAAAATTTTCTTTTTTAAAAGATATTATTTATTTATTCAAGAGAGAAAGGGAGAAGGAGAAGGTGGAGAGGGACAAGCAGATTCTGTGCTGAGCACAAAGTTCAGTCCCAAGACCCTGAGATCATGACCTGAGCTGATACCAATAGTCAGACACTTAACTGACTGAGATATCCAGGGTTCCAAAAATTTCTTTTAGACATGTATATTCTGTTACACATGAAGCTGAATTTCTAAAACGTTTCTTTACCAGATTATTCTAAAGGGCACACAGAGTTAATGTCTTTTAAAAATGTGTTGACTTTCATATTAATAGTGTATGTTTGACACCTCACTTTCACCTCCATCTTCTTGTTGTACAAAGATAAATGATTATCCATTAGAACGCTATCCTTTAAAAGAGAGCTTTGCAACTTGGAGAAATAGCATGTGCTCTCTATCTCTCTCTCTTTCCAATGAAATAGAAAAGTTCCTTGGTACTTGTGGCAATGACATTCCAAATTTATCCCATTACTAAAACAAAATACAGCAACCAGTTTTTAAAAATCCACTTTCAGTTCCCCTTATGCATTCATTTAAAGAAAACCCTGTCCTCTCTGCTGACTTCTTCCTTTCTTCCTTTGTCTTCAGTTTACCAAGTACCATGTTCTTATTCTATTATACCTCAATAATGGTCTTTCTTTTAATTTTGTTTTTAAATATTTCGTTTCTAGACAAATGCAAAGAAGGTGTATAAAGTAAAGAATTTTAGCAAGACAAGAGTCCCGTGTATACCATTTTAGAATATGGATCCCTTAAAACCACATTTTTATAGGCACTTGTTTATATGTTAATAAAAAATCCAAAAATAAGAAATAAATCCCTTGGGAAAGAAAGAAGGAAAGAAAAAGAAAGAAAGAAAGAAAGAAAGAAAGAAAGAAAGAAAGAAAGAAAGAAAGAAAGAAGAAAAGAAAAGAAAAGAAATCATGAAATCATTAGGGAAAATTACATTTTGTTGTGTCGGATCTGGCTTGGGAAGATGGGGAAAGACTATGGTGATAATCCATCATTTGGCCATCATTTAGAAAAAAAGTATCTAGTAATAATCTATTTTTCCCTTATTTGACTTCAAAAAAGTGGAAAATTATATCCTGAGAGCACATGAATATATTCTAAAAGAATATGCATGATTTTCTCCTCCTTGGTGTATTATAATACTGTGGTGTAGATATTTTTATGTGACAGAATGGGTGGAAAAGTATTTCCCATCCAAAAATCACTGAGAGCTTTAAGTGCCATATTTTGTAACTCTTTAAAATAACTAACTACCTTTATTCCCTTACCACAAAAGTCTTCTTTTGACTCCTTCATTGGGAACCTATTAAGATTTCTTCAGTACGTTTGGTAAGGAGAGCAACATTTCAAAGTGTGATTCAGTCCACCATTTGGAAACTTGGAATAAGAAGACAACACATTTTTGTAAATGCAGTGTGGCTGACCAAGAAGCTGCTATTCTGAGACAAATCATGGGATTAGAATACCTTTGAGCTTCTCCTATTCCCTACAAAAAGATATTTTCTCATTTCTTTCCATAGTTCAGTCTATCTTTTTGAAAATTATATCACTCCATTTTAAATAAGCATTCACTATGAGTCTCTAAAGTATTTCTACAGAATGAATGTACATTGACATGAAGAAGACATGCATTTAAATCTTATTTAACTTACATGTGAGGATTTCTTTTTTAGAATCTTAAGTTGTAACTACTTTAATATTTTTATTATATTCTGATTCTAATGAAATGATCTGATGGTTTCCTGAGCCTATTTCCAACAGAGGCAACATCGGCTCAGTGTGACTCTGAAAAGGCTTATAATTTTGATATCTAAAATACAAGATCACTCCTCAGAAGAGAATAAACCTCTTTGCCCATGAGTGACAGCTACAGAACAACTAGAAAAAAATCTATAGGATCTCTTCTAAAGTTTTTGTACCCACTTGTTTGTGCTAAATTCAAATGTGATATCCATCTGAGAATAAACTCTTTGGAAGGGTAAAACCTGAACCTTGACTTTCAGTCTTTACTTTTTGTTGTGGGTTATTGTAGTTTGCTGATCCTTTGTTTTTTACAGAAACATCACAACAGAGCCAGAGTGTCTAGGCCACACACAGAAACATTCTAAACATTCTTTACATTGTTGATAGAGGCAGCACAGGCAATGACAAAAAGCACTTCAACCTTTTACCTTCAATGCCTTTCATTTTAAACCAGTGCTTTTCATTTTAAATGAAACTTTTTCATTTTAAACCTTAAGATTCCATAATTTCTGTGAATGAAATATAATTCATATTTATGAACAAATAAGGGAAAATGGATACCTCAATACCATGATACCATGATAAAAGTAAAACTCTGAATTCTGTAACAAATGCCTTCTTGTGATACTTATTTAGGCTGGCTTCAAAAGATAGCAGAGTTTGGGAATTCTTCTAGTACAACTTTTCCCAGATTAAGCCTTTGATCTTGCCATTTGCAAAACATGGATGGACCTAACGGGTATTATGCTAAGTGAAATAAGTCAGACAGAGAAAGACAAGTACTATATGATTTTACTTATATGTGGGGTCCAAAAAACAAAACAAGTGAATTAACATGCAAAAGCAGAATCAAACCTATAAATACAGAGAACAAATTGATGACTGCCAAAGAGGAGGAGGTGAGGGAATGGGCAAAATGGGTGAAGGAAGTGCGAAGTACAGGTTATCAGTTATGGGATGAGTAAGTAATGGGAATAAAAGGCACAGCACAGGTAATATAGTCAATGATATTGCATTGTATGGTGACAGATGACAATTACTCTTGTGGTGAGCATAGAATAACATATAGAGATGTTGAATCACTACATTGTACACCCGAAACTAATGTAACATTGTGTATCAACTACACTCAAATTAAAAAATAAAAGTAAATAAATCCTTAAGCATCTGTTCAACAGATTTAAAAACCTCTTAGATTGGAGAAAAATGATAAAATCAGTAGTTATTGGACTTCTGGGGAAGAAGGCAGAGTGGGAGGATTATAGGTACACTTTGTTCTACGGATACACCTAGATAATATCCTTAAGTGTAAGTAACGCAGGAAACAACCTGAAGACTGGTGAAACAGACTCTCCACAGCTAATCATAGAGATGAGGCCACATCAAAAATGGTAGGAAGGGTAGAAACCCAGTGGCAGTCATACTGAACCTCAAAACTATCACAGGGAAAGAGGAACACTGCAGGTATGGAGAGAAGAGAGGAGCAAATCCCACACCAGACACCCCAGGCATGGGGAGCCCACACCAGGAAGATGAATCCCCTCAATATTTGACTTTGAAAACCAGAGAGGCTTAGCTTTGTGTTTTTTAACAATCAGTGAGGTTTAATACCTGGAACTTTAAAAATCAGCAGGCTGGGCTCTGGGAGAGATGGAGGGTGATAGCAAACTGAGTCTATGCTTTTAAAAACACGGTATAATAAAAAGCCCCACTGCGATACAGCATGGAAGCAGCATTTTGAAAAATGCCTGGGGTATAAGGAAGGAGACTTATTTACTAATCTCAGCGAGTATGCTGGAGGGGCAGGAATCTTTAGGAGACTTCTCCAAGATAAAATAACAGGCAGGTACCATTTCCCTCCCTGGTCCCCCAGCCTAGACACATGGACACCTACAGGAACCAGTAGAGCAGGAACACTATCCACATAGCTTGCTAACATCTTGTGTCCCACCACTACCTTTTCCTGTGGACCTACTCCATCCAACACACCCATCGGAACTCCATCCAAAGCAGGGCAATAAGTGTGGCAGTGTGCAAGCAGCCCCAACAGGGGCCAGCATCACTCCAAATTGACTCCTACCCTAGGTAGGAGGGAAGAAAACCACACACAGAGTTCAAGTGCAGCCCCAGTGGTGGGCTGGAGGTGGACATCTGGCCTGACTGCAGGCCCCACCCACCAATGTAGGTTTCAGGGGACAACACAGGAAAACCCAACAATGTGGTGCAACTGCAGGTCTGGCAAATGCCTGGTCTGAACAAACTCAAGCCTGAAGCAGCTCTAGACCAGCCCATTAACAATACAGAGATCAAATTCTGCCAATAATAGGCAAAGAAAACCATTGCGGTCAACTGGACTGAAGGCAAATGCAGCTCAGCCACAATAGCAGGGTGCATGCAATACACATAGGAGACACCCCTGAAACCCCAGCTTCTTGTAAACATGGGACTTTTTCTCTGCAGGGCACTATAGGACCTCTTCTTTATAAGGTAACTACTTTCAAAACCAGGAGATGTAGCTGACTTTCTTTACATAGAAAGAGACACAGAGAGTTAGATAAAATGAGAGAACAGAGGGATATGCCACAAATGAAAGGACAGGGCAAAATCATAGCAAGAGAACTAAATGAAATGGAGATAATTAATATCCCTGATAGGCAATTTAAAGTAATGGTCATGGAGATACTTACTAGACTTGAGGAGAGAATGGAGGACCCCAGTGAGACCATCAAAGAGATAGAAAAAAGACCCATCAGATATGAAAACTCAATAACTGAAATTAAAACTACACTAGAGGAAATAAATAGTAGACTAGAGGTAGCATAAGAATGGAACAGTGACCTGGAGATAGGAGGAATGCAAAGCAATCAAACTGAGCAAAAGAAAGAAAACAGAAATAACAAAAAATGAGACTAGATTAAGAGAACTCAGCAAAACCATCAAGCATAATAATCTTCACACTATAGGGACTCCAGAAGAAGAGAGAGAAAAAGTTATAGAAAAAGTATAATAGAAAAAGTTATTTTAAGAAATAATAGTTGAAAACTTTCCCAAATAGTTGGGAAAGAAACAGACATCCAGATCCAGGAGGCATAGAGCATCCCCAGCAAAATCAACCCAAGGTGGTCCACATAAAACATAGTAATTAAAATGGCAAAAAGAACAGATTGATAAAACCAGGAGTTGGTTCTTTGAAAAGATCAACAAAATTGATGAATCTTTGGCCACACTGATTAAAAAAAAAAAGTAGAGAGAATTCAAATAAACAAAATCAGAAGTGAATGAAGAGAAATAACAACTGACACATCAGATACATAAAGGATTATAAGGGAATATGAAAAATTGTATGCAACAAATTGGACAACCTAGAAAAAATAGGTAAATTTCTAGAAAAGTATAACTTCTCAAAATTAATCTGGTAGAAATAGAAAATCTGAACAGACCAATTACCAGCAATGAAGTTGAATCAGTAATTAAAAAACTCCTCAAAACAAAAGCCCAGAACCAGATGGCTTCAGATGGGAATTCTATCAAATATTTAAATAAGAGTTAATATCCATTATTCTTAACTATTCCAAAAAAATAGAAGTGAAGGAATGCTTCCAAATTCATTCTATTAGTCCAGCATTTCCCAGATACCAAAACCAGATATAGATAGTACAAATAAAGAGAACTACAGGCCAATATCCCTGATGAACATAGATGCAAAAATCTTCAGCAAAACATTAGCAAACCAAATCCAAAAATACGTTAAAAAAAAACATTCACCACAATAGAATGGTATTTATTCCTGGGATGCAAGGGTGATTCAATACTTGCCAATCAATCAATGTGATACATCACATCGACAAGAGAAAGGATAAAACCCATATGATTATTTGAATAGATGCAGAAAAATCATTTGACAAAGTACAACATTCATTCATGCTAAAACCCTCCATAAAGTAGGTTTAAGAGGAACATACCTCTAAGTAATAAAGATCATATATGAAAAACCTAGAGCTAACATCATACTCAGTGGTAAAAACCATAGCTTTTCTCCTAGGATCAGGAACAAGATAAGGATATCCTCTTTTACCACCAGAGTATTGGAAGCCCTACCCATAGCAATCAAAGAAGAAAAAGAAAAGCCATCTAAATTAGTAAGAAAAAAGTAAAGATTTTGCTGTTCACAGGTGACATAATACTATATGTAGAAATTTCTAAAAACTGCACCAAAAAACTGCTAGAACTGACAAATACGTTCAATAATGTCACAAGACACAAAATCAATATACAGAAATCCATTGCATTTCTATCCACTAACAATGGAGCAGCAGAAAGAAAAATTAACAAAACAATCCCATTTGCAATTGCATCAAAAGTAGTAAAATACCTACTAGTAAACTTAACCAAGGAGGTAAAAGACCTGTACTCCAAAAACTATAAAACACTGATGAAAGAAATTGAAGATGACACACAAAAAATGGGAAGATATACCATGCTCATGGATTGGGAGAACAAACATTGTTAAAATGTTCACACTACCCAAAACAATCTACAGGTTTGATGCAATCTCTATTAGAATACCAGCAACAATTTTCACAGAACTAGAACAAATAATCCTAAAAATTTTTATGACACCACAAAAGACTCCAAATAGCCAAAGTAATCTTGAAAAAAAAAACAAAACAAAACCTTGAAGTATCATAATCCCAGATTTGAAGATATTAAAACTGTAGTAATCAATACAGTATGCTACTGGCACAATAATAGACACACAATCATAGAACAGAATAGAGAGCCCAGAAATAAATCCATGATTATATGGTCAATTAATCTTTGACAAAGGAGGTGAGAATATATAATGGGAAAAAGACAGTCTCTTCAACAAATGATGTTGGGAAAACTGGACAGCTACATGAAAATGGATTAGACTGGATCACTTTCTTATACCATACACAAAAATAAATTCAAAATGGATTAAAGACCTAACATGAAACCTGGAACTATAAGAATCCTAGAAGAGGGTGCCTGGGTGGCTCAGTGGGTTAAAGCCTCTGCCTTCAGCTCAGGTCATGATCTCAGGGTCCTGGGATAGAGTTCTGCATCAGGCTCTCTGCTCAGCAGGGGAGCCTGCTTCCTCCTCTCTCTCTGCCTGCCTCTCTGCCTACTTGTGATCTCTCTATCTCTATGTCAAATAAATAAATAAAATCTTAAAAAACAAAAAGAATCCTAGAAGAGAGCACAGGTAGTAACTTCTTTGACATCAGCTACAGCAACATTTTTCTTGATAGGCCCCTGAGGCAAGGAGAACAAAAGCAAAAATAAACTATTGAAACTACATCAAAATAAAAAGCTTCTGCACAGCAAAGGAAACAATCAACAAAACAAAAAGTCAGTGTACTGAATGGGAGATGATATTTGCAAATGACTTATCCAATAAGGGATTAGTACCCAAAATATATAAAGAATGTATACAACTCAGCATCGCCCCCCCCAAATCCAATTAATGTATTGGCAGAACAAATATTTCTCCAAAGATATACAGATGGTCAACAGACATAAGAAAAGATGGTCAGCATCACTCATCATCAGAAAAATGCAAATCAAAGCCACATGAAATATCACCTCACACCTGTCAGAATGGCTAAAATCAAAACCACAAGAAACAAGTGTTGGCAAAGAAGTGGAGAAAAAGGAACACTCATTCACTATTGGAATGAATACAAACTAATACAGCTATTGTGGAAAACAGCATGGAATTTCCTTGAAAAATTAAAAATAGAATTGCATTATGATCCAGAAATCACACTACTATTTATACAAAGAATGTGAAAATACTAATTCAAAAAAATATATGCACTCCTATTTTCATTTCATCATTATTTATAAAAGCCAAATTATGAAAATAACCCAGGTCCCATCAATAGATGAGTGGATAAAGAAGTGATATGGTATATATATATATATATATATATATATATATATATATATATATATATATATATATATATATATATATATACACACATACATACACATACATACATACACAATGGAATATTATTTAGCCATAAAAAATGAAATCTTGCCATTTGTAACAGCATAGGTGGATGCAGAGGGTATAATACTAAATGAAATAAGTCAATCAGAGAAAGACAAATACCATGTGATTTTATTGATATGTGGAATTTAAGAAAAAAAACCAAATGAACATTCTTTGTTGGCTATTTGTATGTCTTCTTTGGAAAGTGTCTATTCAAATTCTAGACTCCATTTTTTAATTGGGCTATTTGTTGTTTTTTTTTATATTTAGTTGCAGGAGTTCCTTATATATTTTGGATATAAATACTTGTTAGGTATGTGGTTCACAAATATTTTCTCCCATTCTAGAGGTTGCCTTTTCATTTTCTTAATTATTTCCTTTGCTGCGACAAAGGCTTTTTAGTTTGGTATAGTCCTACTCATTTATTCTTGCTTTGGTTGTCTTTGCTTCTGTTGTAAAATTCAAAAAGATAATTGCCAAAACTGATGTCAAGGAACTTACCCCTATGTTTTCTTCCAGGAGTTTCGCAGTTTCATGTCTTATATTCAAGTCTTTAATCCATTTTGAGTTGTTCTTTTGTGTATGAGGTAAAGTAGTGGTCCAGTTTCATTCTTTTTCATGTGACTTCAGTTTTTCCAACACAAGTTATTAACCTACCCTTTCTCATTTTATATTCTTGGCTTCTTTGTCAAAAATTAATTGACCATATATTTTTGGTTTTATTTCTGGGCTCTCTATTCTATTCCATTGATTCGTGTATCTGTTTTTATGCCAATATCATACAGTTTGGGTTACCATAGCTTAGCATTAATTTGAAATCAGGAATTATGATGCCTCCAGGTTTGTTCTTCTTTCCCAAGTTTGCTTTGGCTATTCAGAGTCTTTTGTGGTTCCACATAAATTTGGAGGTTTGTTTTTTTTTTTTCTTCTGTGAAAAATGCCATTGGAATTTTGATAGGGATTGCATTAAATCTGTAGATAGTTTTGGGTAGTATGGACACTTTGATGTATATATAAAGGTGTTTTGTTTTGTTTTGTTTTTGGTAATCTGTCTCCTGATGAGAATTTGTAGTCTTTCTTATAGAAACTAAACTTTTATTACATTATCTACAAATTCTAGTATCAACTTTTTGAAGTAGAACTATGACTTAAAGATATTTTCAAAGCAGTCTGAATGCAAAATGATTCCAAACTTTTACAGTTTTTTTATAATTGGCTTGCTCATACCTAATTCAACAATAATATTTTTAAAATGAATTCTTTATTAATTAAAAATTAACATTTTATATAATCAATAGTTCTTTCTTTTTGCTAATTTATCTTTCCTTCTGCACCCATATCTCACTAGTTAATGTAATATTTAATTATATTATATAATGCCAACAATAAGTTCAACTGGTCAAAATTAAATTTGGAACAAATACAACTGATTCATGGTGAGCACAGAATTTATGTTGGAAGTATAAGTTTATGGTTTCCTATCTTCAATCAGTATGTCTTCCAGAGGGGATGGAGAGCACTGATCTAGCATTTGTCATTATGGAAGGAATGGGAGTAATGGTCTATCATTGGGCATTTCAGAGGGAATACAGGGCAGGGCCCATCATTGGACCTGAGAGAGGGGATGCAGAGCAGTGAGTCATCATTAGACCTTATGGAGTTGATGGCATACACTGGTCTAGCTGGTTAGTTACTTAATTTGAAATTGACTAAAAAAGATTCTACTAAGAAGCAGTGTGACAGTCTGCTTGGATTAGCATCTTGATTCTGTCACTTACTAACTGTACAACTTCAGTTAACTTACTTAACCTTTCTTTGCCTTAGTTTTCCCCTTTGCAAAATGGAGCAGTAATACATGGTTTCTATAAGAATTAAATAATTCATTCCTGTATTATACTTAGATAGTTGAAGTAATTCTAAACACTGCTATTACTATCTATCACCAAACTGGAGACAATTAAGATTCAGAAATTCCTCCACTTTGGAGATAAATGTCCTAGACACATACACAAACCCACACCAATACTTCAACATACACACATTCACACCTCTGCCCCCAGCACTTAGCTCTAAGGCAAGAAATCACCAGACAGAAGTCTAGGAGAAAATAGGCCACTTAGGCAAAAGGAATCTTTCAGGCTTTCCACAATCTAGCCTTCCTTTGCATAGGTTTAGAGTTTCACTTTGGAGCCCAAATCCCAGTAGATGTTTCTTTCCCTAATATCAATCTCTATCCACATACATCTCACAGGGATCTGTGGGAAGGGTGGCTGTCTGGGGATAGAATTCACTTGTCTCTTGGATATGCTGATCAAATACCATAATAACATTTTCCTGTTTCCAACAGAATGTGTTATGGATCTTGCCAGTTAGGCTATTGTTATAAGTGATAGCAGTCCGTGCAGCTCAATGAACCAAAACATTACCCACAATCACTTGCTGTCATATTTTGAAGTCAAAATAGAACTGATCCACCTCTCCCTCAAAGCCAGCTTTTTCTCGGCTTATGTAAATGACACCCTTAATTTTTCACTTGCTCAGACCTCAGACCTCAGAGTCATACTGAATTCTCCTTTCCATCTCCTCACATCGTATCAGTTGGAAGCCTTTGCCTTAACCATTGCCAGTTCTCAAGCACTCGCCTAGAATCTGGCAACTACTCAGTCTCCTGGGTAGTCACCCAAGTCCCCTCTCCTCATTCCACCCATGCCATGCCAGATGAAGCTTCCACACACAGCATTGGCCAAACTCCTTTTTTTCCCTCCCCAAACAAGGAGTGCTTTGTGAAATTTTATGACTTCTTATTATTATTGGTACATGTATATCACAAATGTTAACTTTCCAGTCCTTCTTTACTGTTTAATTGTCATCTAACATACTGAATTTTTAATAGTTTATTTGTATGTTTGCTATTTTATATAACAAAGCATCTTTTCTGTCTATAACCTCGCTAAGAAAGATGGCTTACTACATCTCACTATATTTAGAGAGTGTTTTCAAAATGGTCTGACTTAAAAGACATAAATGTGTATAAATGATTATAAATGAAAAACTCGCTTTAGGGGTCAGTGTGAGTACTTCAAAAAGATAAGCAAAATTTCTCCTGAGTAACCGCAGGTCATGATTTGTGCAGTAAGGTGAATGTGGTTTGAGTGCCCTTGGGTAGGTAGAAGCTTTTTTTTTTTTTTACCTCTGGTCTGCTCTTTTCACTCATTCATTTTCATCCCCAGAACTGAACACACTTCTCTACCCCTTTACCGTCTCTTCCCTCTATCATAGCACTGCAGTGAATCATTGCTTTAATTTATTAGTTCCTGTGTCTCCCTCTATTGGAATGCAATGCTAGGATTGTGCCTTGCTAACCTTGGTGGTTAGTCTAGAATGGGCAAATGATAAATGTGGATAACTCAATGATTATTTGCTAGGATTATTTCCCCCATGACTGAGTCTCCCAATCATATGGGACAAATAAATCTGGGATTCAAAATACTTCCCTGAATCAAACTACTTTAACAAACCTTTTTAGCTGGATGCTAGAGAAATAATTACACTAGGATGCAAAAGGGAAATAAAATAGATACATAATAATAAAGTGATGTACAAAGATCAGCGTGATAAATTTAGTTTAAGCCTACCAGGGAAGATTTATAATTAATCTATGAATATATACAAAGTATAATAATCATCTATTATATTGACACGCCTAATCTTGCATTTATATAAATGATTGATTCACTTGCATAGCAAAGTACATAAACTGCTCTTCTTTTTCTAAGAAAATATTGTTTTTGCTTTACGTAATGAAAATAAGAGGTCACTTTTAGCTCAGTAAAAAATAACAGAGAACTTTAGACAATCAGTTGGTTTGGTTTCAAAAACCCCAAGCTTATCATTGTTCCTTATAACACATTGAATTAATTTAAAATTCTCTAGGATAAATAGTCAAAGACCCCTTTCAATATGGCCTTATTTTTCTTTATACCTGTCATAAGCATTAGTTATGCTGAAATAATTTCCATTCCAAAATGTATTCTATCTACTCATTATACTTTGAGCTTCCTCTGCTGTTGAAGTCCTACCCAGCTCTAATGACTTAAATATCACTTTCTCCATATGGCCTTTGTAGATTTCCACAACTGGAGGTAACCTGTATGTTCTTGAGGTGCTATAGGACTTTAGTTATTCACATTCTTACCATCAACTTTCTATAATCCAGTGTTTCCTGTCATAAGAATCACCAGAATACTTGATAACATACCAACATTAAACCACAATCTTCAGGAGAGGCCTGTGGGACTCTATAGGCTTACTAAGTGTGCCTAGGGAGGCTATATTGTGGAGGAACCTGGGTTAACATTGTTGTTGTGCATTTTAGCCATTTGTGTAAATCTTATCACTCAATAGATTCATTTCAATGCCTTGTTCATTTATTTTGGTTGTAATCTTTCAAATATTATGCAATGTTTTCTACAGATTAGCTAATAATAAAAAAAAAGTCTGCTCGAATTCAAAATTATCACATATGGGGTATCCATTTCATATGTACCTAAAATCTACCAGAACCAGACACAAATAATAGAGACAAAAAGGTATTCAGGACAGTCAGGCATAATGTGTGATTCAAGAAATAGCATAATGAGTTTGGAGAGTGTGAGTATCAAAAGATCTGGGTTTGGCTTCCAGCTCTCAGTGGCTTATCAGTTATTTAAATGCTTTGATTTTAAGGCTGCTCATCTCTAAAATAAGGGTGATAACAGTTATATTTTCTATTCTGTCAAATGAGACAGTGTGTTTAAAATTGCTCTGTAATCACATAAATGCTAGTTATTACCATAGATGCAATGATCTTTTGGAAGTTTATGAGTCCTAGGAGTTACATGTTTAAAGGGGCTCAGATTGAGTACAAAGTCTTTGAAAAGTGAAGTTGGAAAGGTGAAAAGGATCTTGTATGATTTGACTTCATCCACATTTCTAGTTCTGCAGGACTCTCTAAATTAAAGTGCTCTGTGAGGGTGGCCATGTTTACTACTTGGCGACTGAAGGATTCTTAAACATTTCTGCTAACTCACTTTGCAAGCTATTGGCTCAACACTTCTGAACCAAAATTTTACATCTTTCGCAAGTCACCTTTTGTTCCTTTCCTTCGTTAAGTTCAAAACCATGCCCTGCCTTTATGCAGCCCTTTGTCCTATCCTACAAACCAAATATTTGCATACAGACATAATGCTATGGGTTGGAGAGGCTGAATGTGTGTTAGGAATTTCAAGCTTATTAAATAAGGGACGATGGATGGCAAGGATGGGGTTTACCATCCTCAGCCGAGATTAATTAAAGCCCAAGGCCAGAAACTCATAAAAGAGGATCAGAAATTAACTGAAGCCGAGCAGGCTTTAAATGATACGAGTGAATGTATTTCGTCTCGAAAAGAATTAATACTTCTGAGTAGAGCTGTGAAGCCACATAATCTAGTTGAGTAAGTGGTGGCTTTAGAAATAAAAGGATATTTAAGCTGATCTGGCTAGACTTTGGAGGGAATCCTGGGCAGTAGGGGGGATATGCAATAGGTAGATATGGGTAAAGGTGTATTTTTATTCAGGCTTCTGTTTTAATACTGGAGGCTTACACTGAGAGCCAGAATGAAATAGATCACTAAACTCTTTTGTGATGGGGATTGATGGCAGTGGGGATTAGGAGGACACATGCAACAGAAGAAATGAGGAGTCAGGGAAAGTTACATAACTCAAGGGAGTTTAGGGTTATCCTGCCTGAATAGAGCCCAGAGCCCAGAAACCTGAGGAATGGTCAAGAAGTAATTTGGTTTGTAGTTGTAGTGATGGGAGTTTGCCTTTGGATATGTGGAGCTGATTCTTACAGGATTTTTGATGATAGAAAATGCCATTAGATGTGGTATCCTAGGGACAGGTTTCAATTTTTCCTCCCTCCCTCCTTCTCGTCGCCCTTCCTTCCTTCCTTCCTTCCTTCCTTCCTTCCTTCCTTCCTTCCTTCCTTCCTTCCTTCCTTCCCTCTTCTTTCTCTCTCCCTTTCTTTCTCTCTCTCTCTCTCTTCCTCCCTCCCTTTCTTCCTAAAAACTGAGGAGAGATTCACACAACATAAAATTAATCACTTTAAAATGCACAGTTCAGTGGGTTTTAGTACATTCACAATGTTCTACAATCACTGCCTCTATTTAATTCTAAAACATTTTTATCACCTCCAAGGAAACTCCATGCCCATTAAGAAGTCACTCTTGAGGGCGCCTGGGTGGCTCAGTGGGTTAAAGCCTCTGCCTTCAGCTCAGGTCATGATCCCAGGGTCCTGGGATCGAGGCCCGCATCGGGCTCTCTGCTCAGCAGGGAGCCTGCTCTCTCCTCTCTCTCTGCCTGCCTCTCTGCCTACTTGTGATCTCTCTCTCTGTGTCAAATGAATAAATAAAATCTTTAAAAAAAAAAAAAAAAGAAGTCACTCTTGACTCCTCTCCCCCTGCCCCTGGCAACCACCAATCTGCTTTCTGTTTCTGTGAATTCGCCTATTCTGGATATTTGATATAAATGGAAGAATATAATATGTAACATTTTGTGCCTAGCTTCTTTCATTCAGCGTAATGTTTTCAAGATTCAGGTATGTTGTAGCATGCTATCATTCCTTTTCATTCCGTTCATTCTTTTTATTGCTGAATAGTATTTCATTGTATGTATATACCAATTTGTTTATCCATTCATCCATTGATGGACATTTGAGTGATTTCCATGTTTCGGCTATTGTGAACGGTGCTGCTATGAACATCTATGTGTAAGTTTTTGTCTGAACACTTCTCCTCATTATGCTGGGTTTACTATACCCAGGAGTGGACTTGTTGGGTTGCAATGTCTGAGGTTCTAACTTCTCCACCTCCTTGTCAAGACTTACTTTTCTTTTCTTTTCCTTTTTGAAAAATGACATCTATCCTAATGGCTGTGAAGTGAAGTCTTATTGCAGCTTGGATTTGTATTTCCCTAATGACTAATGACGTTGACTGTGTTTTCTTGTGCTTGTTGGCTATTTATATATGTTCTTTGAAGAGCTGCCCATTCAAGTCCTTTGCCTATTTTTATTTGGGTTGTGTGTCTTTTGTCATTGCATTGTAAGAGTTCATTATATATCCTATATGTGGACCCTTATAAATACATGATTTGCAAGTGTTTTCTCACATGCTGTAGGTTCTCTTTTCATTTTGTTGATAATGTCCTCTGCTGCATAAAAGTTTTAAATCTTGATGAGGTCCAATTTGCCTGTTTTTCTTTTGGTAGTTGTACCAGTAGTGTCATATCTAAAAACCTTTCGCCAAATCCAAGGTCATGAATATTTTTCCCTACTTTTTTCCTAAGAGTTTCATAGTTTTAACTCTTAGATTTAAGTGGCTGTTCCATTTGAGTAATTTTTGTATATGGTGTGAAGTAGTGGTCCAACTTCATTCTTTTGTATGTGGCTATCTGGTTGTTCCAGCACCATTTGTTGAAAAGACTTTTCTTTCCCCACTGATAGGATTTGGCATCCTTGTCTATAATCAGTTGACCGTGGAAGTATGGGTTTATTTATGGATTTTCAATGCTATTCTATTGGTCTATATTTTTATTCTTATACTGGTACCATAATGATTAGATTACTATAGCTTGGTAGTAAGTTTTAAGAGGTGTGAGCCCTCCAACTTTGTTCTCCTTTTTCCATATCACATCCTAATTATTTCAGTATAGACCCCGGCTCCAAATATAGTCACATTGGGGTTAGGGTTTCAACATATGAATTTTTTTTTGAGGGAACACAATTCAGTCCATAGCAAGTATGATGTTAGCTGCAGGTTTTTCACAAATGTCTTTTGTCATGTTAGTGAAGTGCTCTTTTATTCCCAGTTTGCTGAGTGCTTTTAATCATGACATTTGCCAAATGCTTTTCTGCATCAGTTGAGGTGATCATGTGGTTTCTCCCCTTGTTCTATTGATGTATTATTCTGTGATATATTACACTGGTTGATTTTAGTATTTTGAACACCCTTGCATTATGGGGGATAAAACTTTAAAAAAAATCTCACTTGAACATGGTCTATAATCCTTTTACTCGGCTGTCGGATTCAATTTACTAGTATTTTCCAAAGGATTTTTACATCTATATTCATAAGGGTTGTTGGCCTACAGTTTTCTTTTCTTGTGGTGTCTTTTTCTGGCTGTGGTATCAGTGAAATGCAGACCTTTAAAACTGAGTTAAGAATTGTTCCCTTCTCTTTTAATTTTGGAGTTACTTGAGAGAAGTTGTTAATTCTTTAAATGTTTGGTAGAACTCAACAGTGAAACCAATTGGTCCTGGACTTTCCTGTGTTTAGTGGGTTTTGATTACTGAGTCAATCAATCTCATTACTCATTATATATCTATTTAGATTTCCTATTTCTTCCTATGCCAGTTTTGGTAATTCACGTTTCCAGAAATTTGCCTATTTTATCTAGGTTATCCAATTGGTTGGCATACGAATTTTGCTCATAGTATTCTCTTATGATCCTTTTTATTTCTGTAAACAGGGTTAATTTATGATGTGACACATACTGAAATCCAATCTGTGCAATGTCTGCATTGTTAAATCATGGGTTATATTGATATGTTGGTCATGTTATCTTAGAGCGACAGTGCCTAGAAATAAAAAACTTACACATTATTTGCTCAGAGCCTGGATTCCTGGGACATTTAAGTAAAGTGTTATCATTTGGAGAGACTAAGTCTCTCCATTTTATCATGCATGCCTGACAAACTGAACTCCAGGGTATCACGAAGGCTGTAATGAAATAAGGAAGCAGAAATAATGACAAGATCTGCCATTTATGGGGCTCTGAGTATATTCTAAGCACCACACTGAACCTTTGTTTTATTTAGCCTGCATCACAACTCTCCAAGGCAGGTACTACTTTTATCTCATATTTACAAAGGTGGGCAAGGAAATTGAGCCTAACTAAAGTTATAAAAGAAAAAAAAAGACTTTTCTAAGATCACAGAATATGGGGCAGAGGTGAGACTTGAACCCAAGTTTTTCTGTTACTAAGGTCTAGTCTTCCTTTCATCTGACTGCACAGAAACAATAGAAATTAGTCTTAGTGATTTTCTATAACCCATGGAGATTTTAACATTTATTCTTCATAGAAGAGTAAGCTTCTCAATTTTCCCAATGACTAGGTTGGATTGAGAACATATATGAGTTATGGTTATTTCCTGCTTACGAAAGAAGTGTCATAGGATTTTAAAGTTATTGATATCCTTGAGACTTTTTGGAAAGAAGGAAGACTATTTGATAGTTGAACAACATAGTTATTTCAAGGTAAAAAAGTTTACAAAGTTCTAAAAATCTCAATGTAGCATGAAGCACGTGAGCTCAGGTTATAGAAACAAATATACCATATTTCAGTCTTCAATTACTCAATAAGGTTCTCATTATTCCAAAGTGGATTTGCTTAGACCAATAAATCCAATAATGTATCTAAAATATCCCTTTATTTTCTTTTTGTGGCTAAATAATAAAATAAACTCTACTTAAAGACAAATGCATTAAAAGAAGATAATAGCCTTTTAAGAAGAAGCTAAGAGAAGGCTCACCATGTTCAAAATGATCAATGTCCTTGCTGTAGACATTGTACAAAATTATTTCTGATATTTTTGGTGTAAGAGAGGCAGTTTTATAAATCTTAGAGCTACAAACCCTACTGTATAGCACACACTTGATCTCACAGTTGAGGGGAAAAGGATAGCTGCAATAAAAAAAAAATTCCAGGCCCTCTATAATTTGGAACATTTGGTGCCTGATTTTAAGCTATTTTCATCTCATTAAAATGTTAGATTTATGAATCACACCCCAAATGGAATGGAATAACTAAAAAAATTATAATCTGGCATTAAATCAAAGGCTAGTAACAATAACACAAAAACACATAGATGGGACAATACAAAAGAAAAAATACCTCTGATATAATTTTAGGTTTCATAAGTTAGCACTTAATGAAATTTCTCTCTTCTAGAGCAGATGGGAGACAATTATTTTTATGATATATACAAGACTCTTATACTTTTCCTCCAAATATTTCTAAACCTCATTAGGAGAGCTGAAAATTGCTCTAAGCAGATTTTGATGAAGATGAAACTTTGTTCTGTCACTGAATGTGGGGCTACAAAACACAATAGTCTCAAACATATTATTGGAATTCCTTTCATATAAATTATTTTCCATATAACACTTTCCCCCAGGAATCACAGAATAGAAATAATGGTAACTACATAGAAGGAAATATAATTTTCCTAGAAAAATTCTCCTGTAGAAATTCTTCATGCTTTTTCTGTTCTTATGGTTACTGAGAACATATGGCATCTAGTACAGTTAATCACAGTTGAAATGGGAATTCTGGACTCAGACTGTCTTGTTTGAGGCCTGTCTTCACTGCTAAGGTGTGATCTTGTAAAGATCCCTTAAGCTTTCTCTTTCTGTAAGAGACAAAAATCAAAATACCTACTACATTGAGTTGTTGTGAGGATTAAATGGGTTATACTAACTTCTTGGAACATCACCCAGCATGTGGAAAGCAACCAAAAATATTACTTGTTATGATTATTTTTGTTTAACCTACCTCAATGATCTTCTACCAAGTTTTCCTGATGCCAGTCTTACCTCTCTTTCTTCCATCAGCTAGAGTTGACTACAGTGATCTTTCTCTCAGAAACTCACTAACAAGTGACCTCTCTTTGAGGGACATTTAGCTCTTTCTTCTTTTTAGAAATACTCTAAACATTACTATAATAAGCATCACTGTGTATGTCTCCTAGAACATATACTGAGCATAGTTACAACCAACTGTTGGTAAATGACCAGGTCATAAGATTTGTGTATTTCCCCAACACTCCTTATTGTTTGCTTAACTTTACCTTCAAAGCACTTACCTTCTCTGCTACATATTTTTTACATACATATATATCTTTTTACATATGTATATATTTTACCTATCCATGTGACATATTTTACTGACCCATTTTCTTTATTTTCTGTTCCTGTTTTTCTTTTTCTCAATGGAATATACACTCTTAGGGCAAGGATTTTTATCTGTTTGGCTCCATACAGGCAAGATATGTAATAATAAATATTACAGTGTCATGAATTATGACTGTAAAAGACAGACTTTATTGGGGACATATGAAAGTCCAAGATCATGAAGAGGAGGCACACCTCATTCTCTCTGTGTCACAGAGAGGCATTTGAGATACTTCTGGATGTACCATAGGGCTGTGTTCCAGAGGATGAAGTCTGGTCCCTTGTCATGTCTTTTATAGTGAGAACACTCTTGTGTATGCCTATTAGTCAACAGGGCTCTGGCACCAAAAAGCTTTAGTAGGGGGAGTTTCTGATAGCATCAAGGGTTAGTGATGATGATCTCTTAAGAAGACGATGATCTTTTGGGCGCCTGGGTGGCTCAGTGGGTTAAAGCCTCTGCCTCCAGCTCAGGTCATGATCTCAGGGTCCTGGGATTGAGGCCCACACCGGGCTCCATGCTCAGCAGGAAGCCTGCCTCTTCCTTTCTCTCTCTGCCTGCCTCTCAGCCTACTTGTGATCTCTCTCTCTCTCTGTCAAATAAATAAATAAAATCTTTTAAAAAAAAGAAGACAATGATCTTCATAAGAAGAGGCTTCAGGCTGAAGGGAAAGTAAGCCTCTTTCTGCCATTCTCATGGAAAGTTAAGCTCAGTGGTTGTGTTCAGAGGCAGCCTTTTACTGAGTGAAAAGCCCTCTCCCCCAACCTAAGGGAGGCAAAGCCCAGATCTCAATGGGCTCATTGACAGGTAACCTGAAATTCCAGAATAATTCACCAGACAGTTCTGCTTGTTTCTCTTCAGGTGCAATGTAGAATGGTAGAACTTACCCTTTTAACAACTTGCATTTTAATAGGGGCAGATAGCCAAGAACAAGTCTTGAGTTATAATCATAATAACAAGAACAGCTATTCCTTCCAATATTTGAGTTATCAATTTTGACTAAGCCCAGAGTAAAGTTTTTCTGTATATTATATTCACTTAATCTTTATAAGAACCCTAGGCGGTATTATAAATCCCCTATCACATGAAAGAAAAGTGCAGCTGAAAGGGGTTAAGAAGATTTTGTAGGATGCTGTAATAGCAGCTTTCAGGTAAAAATGTGAATTAGATTTGAACCCAGAACTGTCTGACTCCCAAGGCCATGGTATTTCTAGAATAATACCACAGTGCTCTACCTCAATGAGATGTAGAATAGACATTTGGAAAGAAAGTTGTTTAGAGATAACAAGGGTTAGAAAGAGAGTGAATGAAAGGAGAAATAGGTAAATAGGAAGATAAGAGACTTAGTCCAATCAAATGACCTGTCAGTTTAGGTTTTATTCCTCTGGCATCATGGAATGACATTAAGAAAAATTGGGGTGCCTGGGTGTCTGTGTCTGAATCTTGATCTCAGTTCTGGTCTTGCTCTCAGGATCATGAGTTCAAGTCCTGTGTTGGACAATATATAGAAAGAAAGAAAGGAAGAAAGAAAGAAAGAAAGAAAGAAAGAAAGAAAGAAAGAAAGAAAGAAAGGAAAGAGGCAGTGATGGATGGATGAAGGAAGGCAGGCCAAGGCTTTAAAATATTATGATGGAATGACATTAAGAAAAATTGGGGTGCCTGGGTGTCTGTGTCTGAATCTTGATCTCAGTTCTGGTCTTGCTCTCAGGATCATGAGTTCAAGTCCTGTGTTGGACAATATATAGAAAGAAAGAAAGAAAGAAAGAAAGAAAGAAAGAAAGAAAGAAAGAAAGAAAGGAAAGAGGCAGTGATGGATGGACGAAGGAAGGCAGGCCAAGGCTTTAAAATATTATGACAAACCCTACTGTCCTTGTTCCAGCTGGTGTGTCTCAAGACAGGACTCTCAGATCATGATCTGAACTGAAGGCAGTTCAACTGAGCCAACCTAACTGAGCCACCCAGGTGCCCCAATGTTGCAATATTCTATTTGTCAGAAGCAAGTCACCATGTACAGCCCAGCTGCAAGGAATGGGGATTCGAAGGGAGAAGTATCAAAGAATTTGTAGAGATGAGCTGAACTAGAGTGTATTATGCTAAGTGTTTGTCAGAGAAAGACAAAANTGTAATCTCTCTCTCTGTGTCAAATAAATAAATAAAAATCTTTAAAAAAAAAATAAATAAAATAAAATAAAATAAAATATTATGACAAACCCTACTGTCCTTGTTCCAGCTGGTGTGTCTCAAGACAGGACTCTCAGATCATGATCTGAACTGAAGGCAGTTCAACTGAGCCAACCTAACTGAGCCACCCAGGTGCCCCAATGTTGCAATATTCTATTTGTCAGAAGCAAGTCACCATGTACAGCCCAGCTGCAAGGAATGGGGATTCGAAGGGAGAAGTATCAAAGAATTTGTAGAGATGAGCTGAACTAGAGTGTATTATGCTAAGTGTTTGTCAGAGAAAGACAAAAACCATATGATTTCATTCATATGTGGAATTTAAGAAACAAAACAGATGAACATAGGGGAAGGGATGGAAAAAAAATAAGATAAAGACAGAGAGGGAAGCAAGCCATAGAGACTCTTAAATTTGGGAACAAAGTGAGGGTTGCTGGAGGGGAGGTAGGTGGGAGGATTGGGTAAGTGATGGACGTTAAGGTGGGCACTTGATGTAATGAACACTGGGTGTTATATGCAACTGGTGAATCACTGACTTCTACCTCTGAAACTAATAATACACTATACATGAACTAACTTGAATTTGAATAAAGTCTTGAAAGGAAAAAAATTATAGAGATATTTTAATACCATTATACTTCTTAAAAGAAATTCTCATGCTAGAATGCATCTTTCATCACATTACACATAAAACATTTTGCTTTAACTGAGTATAAATTTTTATAGCAATGTCTATCATCATAAATACTGAACTTAGTAAATATTTGCTGCAGTCTAGAGAAGGGTTCATTTTGCTACAGGAAACATTCAATAAATATTGCAAATAACCTCACCAAGAAATTTGCCTTATGGGTTCTCTTGTGAGTGTGGTCATGGCCACAGTCATCTTTATAAACACCAACAATGGTGAATGGTAAGCAAGTGACTAGAGCAACTAACCAAAGGCTGTGTTACAATGTGGCACTAATATCTTTTTAAATATGCTGACTTGTTTAGTATAATTTTGATTTTTTAATATCTTCATGAACACTACCTAAACCTCTTTTACTCTAAACAAAATGTTGAGAATAACTCTCTGATTTTTTATGATTTCATTTCTCAACTACTGGTTTTACTTTAACATAAAAAAAAGAATATGTGTTCATTTTAGTTAAAAAATCAAAGAGAATTAAGTCTAATCAATATGATAGTTATCCTCTGTTTCCTCCCTTCAAAGAATATATATTGCTCAATCAATTAAAAAGTGAATAAAAATCAGACTACCAATCAGTTGTTTTGCTATTATAAAACACAGAAGGTCAATTTGATGATTTGTGTCTTTTAAGTGAATCAATGCGATATTTTGACATCAAATATACAACCCTTTCTTTCATTTCTCTTGGGTGAAGTTACATTTAAGGGAAATGGCTCTATTTAATCTAGTTTCTTTCATTAAAAATAAACAAAGCCCATCTGACATCGGGGCCAAATGCCCATAGTGACACTGCCTCTGTACTCTTTTGTCACCATGTGACATGTTCCATAAATAATTCTGTGAGTTACTTTCTTTGAGAAACACAGGGACGCTACATGAAGAGTAACTTCCTATTGCCAGATGATGAGCACATTCAGGATTAAACCCCAAAATTGTTGATTCTGCATTGATGATTAGAACTTTTACTTAATGTCTTTGTTCGGGTTGGAAAAGTTCTCCTGTGTGGCTGGTAAAGGCTGTGAGGAATGCAGGGGTCTTTGGTAGATGAGCCCCATTACGGGTTTCTGCTAACCTTCTCCTTGGGTCTGTGGGATTCCAAAAGAGACACAGGACAGCTGCATAATCCTCCTAAGCATCACATGAGAGACCCCCTAATAATACTAAGCCATAGTATTTAACTCATCAGTAATAATCGCTGGGCTTCAGAATACAGTTGCATTGTTTAACCAACATAATTTCAAGGAGTCACGGAAAAGCATAATTACTAAGTTCTGATCTTTCAAACATATCTCTGCAGGTCGGGACTGTAGATGTCAACGTAATAGCCTTTTCAAACTCTGGGAAGGTGTGTGTGTATGACTGTGTGAATTTCAACAGCCAGTTTATATTTTCAGGGTGATTGACAACTTTTTCTTTGATGATGTAAGGTCAGGAGTAAAGTATTGCAAAGGGAATTTTTGAAGGAAATAAGAACTGCAAATAAATAAAACATGGGCATGTTCACTGTAACTCTAGCTTCCAGAAGAAAAAAAAGACTCTGAATAGCTCAGGTGAAGGAGCCCCGAGGTACTTAACCACTTGCCACATGCTGAAGTCCACATCTATAGTGCTAACCCCAGCCAAGTCCCTTAACCTTTCTGCTCTTCATGTGTTTGTGGAGGATAGGGTAGTAGAGGCTCATATGAAATTCTTAAAACACGTTCTGACACACAGTAATTCATCAATAAATATCATTTATTATTCTTTTGTATAAGAGGGAGAAAACCAATACCTCATAGCTATTTGAATTGTTGATCTCTAAAATTTCTCAAAATTTTTAAGATTTCAGCTTTGGGCTACAATGCCAGGACTTTCTGGCATTTTCCCTGCAGTATGATGTAACTTCAGAGATGCAAGTGCAGGCTACATAATGGCAGCTTATTTTCCTCTAAACCTTGGAAGAAAAATCTTTAGTGAACTGCAAAGTTTTACTTATAAAAAAAATATTTAAAACAATCTGGACAAGATTCAAGTCTGTAGTTTTTTAATTCTAAAGGCTTTTTTCTTTCTTTAAATAATCCAAGGTTGGTGCTTTCTTTTAAAATAGTCACCTACTTTATGTAGACACCAATGCTGTGCATTCCTATTTGTATTCTGGTTGTGGTTCAGAGAGCAGACGTAAGGGGGATCAAGGGAGATGCCGAGAGACCTACTGGGAGACAAGAGAAGGTGGTAGCACTGGTAGCACGCGGAAGGTCAAATTCTGGATAACTGGATTGGAGCTTAGATGATGATAAACCAGCTGGGATGTGAGAAAGGACATGTGTCAAGATGACCACAGGTTTTAGGTTTGAGTAATTAGAAGAATGGCCTTGCCTTGCTCTGAGATGAGGACTACGCGGGAACTGGTGTGGGAGGGAATATATCAGGGGCTCAGTTGTAGATTATTTTATATGTGGGATGCCTCTTGGGCATCAAAGTGGAGACCTGGAGATACTGGGTGGTAGCATTGTCAGATAAAGCACAAGACACCCAGTTAAATTACAATTTCCAATAAACCCCAAAACTAGTTTTAGATAAATACAAAACAAGTAATTTCATGGTACACTTATGCTAAAAAAAATTATACTTTGCTAGTCAAAAATTCTGATTTTACCAAATGTCCTCCATTTTTTTAAAAGATTTTGTTTATTTATTTGACACAGAGAGAGAGAGAGATCACAAGTAGGCAGAGAGGCAGGCAGAGAGAGAGAGGAGGAAGCACGCTTCCAGCTAAGCAGAGAGCCCGATGCGGGCCTCCATCTCAGGACCCTGGGATCATGACCTGAGCTGAAGGCAGAGGCTTTAACCCACTGAGCCACCCAGGCGCCCTGTCCTCCATTTTTATTTGATGAGTCTGGCAATCCTATCAAGTGGGCAGTGGAATAGTGAAGAAGAGGTCAGAGGCTGGAGTGATCAAGGTAAAGACCATCTTTGAAGTCATGTGATTGAATGAAATCATCAAAGGAGTAAGGTTGGACAGCAGTGAAATTGATCCAAGGGTAGAGTCCTGACACTCAGCGCAGAGGTCAGGTGATGAGGAGAAATAGTAAAGAATGCTAAGGAAAGGGCAGAAAGTTAGGAGGGAAACCAGATAAGTGTAGACAGGAAGCCTAAATAAAGCAAAGGCTTCAAGCAGGCGGGATCACCTGCATCTGTGGCTGCTGATAGGTGAAGGTCATTGAAGGTGAGGATGGAGGAGGACTGAATCAAGGAAGACATCCTTAATGACAAAAAAAGTTCTTGCTGGACTGAAAACAGGAAGTGCTGATTAAGCATGTGTTCAGCTTTCTTTTGGAGACTGTAAATAAGACAATTATTTCAAGGAGTTTTATAAAGTGAAGAAAAGGAATATGACGTCATTCCCTAGAGAGGGAAATGAAGTCAAGAGGTTTACTTTTTTTTTATAAAAGAAATAACAGAATGTGTGCTAATCAATATGATACAAAGAGAAAGAAAACTTAATGATGCAGGAGGCAGAAGGAAAAATGGCTGGAGAAGCATCCATGTAAGGAAAGAAGGAATAAGGTCTAGAGAGAAGATGGAGGGACCAGCCTGGAGAGAGGTACAGGTCATCCACAATGACTGGGGATAAAGGGGTGCAGGGACGTGGACCGAAGTGGTGGTGGTACTTAATGGATGTTCTCTTCTGATTATGTCAGAGGAAGCCAGGTAACATTTCACTGAGAATGAGAATTGATGGGAAGGAATAAGAGGCCTATACCCCTTTGTCTCTTATCTGTCAACATTTTTGTGGTTTCATCTTTTCCAAATTTCTTCTTTTGCCTGTTACAAAACCTTGATTTTTTTTTTTTAAGAGAGAGAGAGAGTGAGCGAGTAATGTTTGGGGAGAGAGGGGAGGGGCAGAAAGAGAGAGAATCCTAAGCTGGCTTCATGCCCAGTATGGAACCTGCCCCGGGGTCTCCATCTCATGACCCTGAGATCATGACCTTGGGCAAAATCAAGAGTTTGATGCCGCCAACTGAGCCACCCAGGTGCCCCTAAAACTTTGAATTTTTATCTTGTTTCTCACTTGTTATCTATTCAATTTGAGGGTACATGTGTCCGAGCTCCCCTCAGAGCTAGTAAATTCTCTAAGGGCAATGTTCGTGCCAGCTCCTGTGGGAATTCCTATGCCTTGATCATAGCAGATGAGCAATGAAAATTTATTAAGAGAATTAAGATTTTTTTTAATGAAATGCACTGTAATCACCAGAAACTCTTTTATTTAGGCTAAAAACTATTTCTTTTTTCCAAAGATCCACTGTATATTGTGAAAGATTGAAAGAAATAGATCAATTCTTTCATCTAGCAGTTATAAAAATGTGCATTGTCAAAAACATTGTAAAACTATACTGGCAATGTATACTGAACCAAAAAAACACTTCGGTGTGTACAAAATTGTTTAATAGCATAAACATAACAATTACGGTTCAAAGTGGAAAGAAAAAAAGTTTGAAATAAATCCTTATAGATTGCAAACAGTAAGCAATATATTCTACAAAAAACTTTAAATATGACTTTAAAACATGGAATTTTAAAAATGTTCCCAGCCGGATTTTTTCTAAAATATTAAACAGGTGAAATGATAAAGATACTTTCAAAAGAGAAAGAGACTGTAAATAATTATTGTCAAGAAATCACCATATATTAGTGGCTAAAAGTGTTGATGTGCTAACATATTTACAAATAAAATAATAGAGAGTTGTATTTGGTAAAAAGATTAGGCATTAACTTCAAAAGTATATATAATTATGGCTCTCTTTATCTTAGAGTATAGATTTAACCACACACTATGCAAATTAAAAAGATATTATATTCGGTGTTTATGTAATTGTGTGGTATTTCCTCTAAAATTATAGTGAAAATATCTATAATTAAATAAATGCTCTCTCCAATTACTGAAAAGTCTCATAATCTTTTTGCCTCTATAAACAAAGACCTATTGTAACATCCTTATGAGTGTTAGCTATTCATGATAATTTTGCACATTTCCATTCTCTTTTACTTTAAATTTTTTTCTTCCCCCTCTATTCTTTTTTAGAAAAAAGAAATAACCAATTAACTCTGTGAAGATGAGTTTCTACATAGATACACTTATCTTCAATAATTAGTGACAATGCCAATGAATGTATTCCTTCACTATTACAAATAGACTGATTATTTTTTAAGTTTACACATAACACTTTTGAGAGAGAGAGCACAAGCGGGGATCAGGGGGGAGGGACAGAGAGAGAGAGGGAGAGAGAGAATCTTAAACAAGTTCCACATCAAGCATAGAGTCTAATGTAGGGCTTGATCTCATGACCCTGAGATCATGACCTGAACCGAAATCAGGAGTTGGATGCTTAACTGACTAAGCCATGCAGGTGCCCTTACATATTACACTTTTAACATGAAAACTATTTCAGATATTTCTAACAAAAGACGAGGTTTTAATTATTTTTAATCAAATCATCAATCTTCCATTTGCACATACATGCCCAATAATGTCAAAGAAGTTCTACATCTGGATCCATTTTCAAACTATTTGATGTAACTATATTCAAAAGAAAAGACAGAACAATAAAATAATTCATCAAGTTAAAGTTTAAGCTTATTATAAAAAGCTGACTTGCAAACATGTGACTACTGAAAACTATCATCCCTGCTCATTTTACTCTATTTACTCTCATTCTATTTATAAATTCGGTCCTTTCATTTCTGGGATTTCCCTTTTTTAAATTCAGGAATAATTAGTTTATTTTTGGTATGACATGAGTCTGGGACTTCACACTTAGATATACTCAACAGCTATTATTTCTAAATCTTCAACATCTGTACTATGCCCACTGGCTATGCTTCCTTTGGAGGCCTAACGTTGTTCACGGGTGCTACCTTAACTTCTGAATTGTAGAGGTGAGCACTATTCTGCCTTCTCTGATTGTGACAGTTTCACTGGAGTTGCCTATTGTTATTGCTTTCCAGGACTAAGACACGTGGTCAGAGAACTCCAGAGCTGGAACCGTCTTCAGAGTCCATCTTGGCTACGCATCTTGCTTTATGGCTGAGGAATGATGTCCACAGATTGGATTTAACTTGCCACATATACTGAGTAGGAAGAGTACCAGGATGAGACCACAAATCATATGACTCTTACCTGGGTCCTCACATTTTTATGCACTGTAGGTTAAAATTTACTTTTCCATTGCCTTTCTATATTAATTGCCCAAGGTTATTCTTTTTTACTTTCCACAAAAAATTTCATGGTTGAGTATCATTTTGTTTTCCTTCTTGGGATTATATTCATGTTTATAACCGCAATTTGGATCTTGCATTGAAGACTACAATATGGGCAGAGCAGCCACCTTCTGGAGACCTGTTTTTGTTTCCCAACCTCCCTCCCACCCCCGCTCCTCCCGCTAACCCCTGTCCAAACAAGACTAAGCAGAGGAGCTATTTACTTCTCTTCTGCGTCCCCTTTAGTGCCATGTATAATCTCTAGTATAGCACTTGTCACGCTGGACTCATTATTCATGGAGTTGCCTGTTCCCCTTAGAGATAAAGACAAACAACTACCTGTAGGTTCTTTGTGCCCAGGAAGCCCCCTCAATACTTCCCAGCATTGTTCAAAGGCCCACGCACAGCCACAGACCACGTCTGAAGGCAATAATTTGTGGCCACCCATGTTTTTGTCTTATGAAGCTAGATTATCTTAACCAACTGAAACAGGGTCAGGAAATCTCTTCTTCTCCCCAAGTCAGAGGGCTCAGTGCCCTGTAAGAAATCAGACAGTTATCTCATTTGTACCCAGGGGCTAGTTTTAGAGGTGGCAGAAAGAAGAATGGAAGAGGCTGATGGCAGTCTGCTGTGTTCTGGGGAGTATCATAGCCCCAGTATTGTGTTTCAGAGAAATAGATGCAGGAAGAGTCCTGGAAAGAGGGTACAGTGGCTATTATCATTTCTAATATGTATCTGTTTTTTGGAACCTCAAAGAAATGAACAGAAAGCAATGGAGAAAATCTACATCATTTCAACAATAACCCAAGGCCTTTGCCATACGAGAATTGACAGGAGCCACTCCCGTCAACCTTCCATTTAGTTGTAGGAGGTTCTTTGGCATTAAGTTTCATGCCATACAAAATGCCCAGAAGAAGTTGAATTTCCTGAAGGATGATAGTGTGGGAAATGTGTTTTAGATAGAGGACTCTGAATGCAGTTGCCTGGTGACAGTTTAGCACAGTGGTTAGTTATTAAGCATCCTGTTTATCTGAAGTCATTCAGCCCAGGTTTCAATCTCAGATTTACCACTTTTTAGTTACATGGTTTCAGATAGTTGGTTGGTGCCTTAATTGATGTTCCTCAGTTTCCTCTCCTGTGGACTAAAAATAATAATATTCCTATCTAGGGTGACGACGAAGAATAGACTCCCACTCTATGCCAGATCTCTGGTCTAGAACATATAAAATTGTTACTTTCGTTTCACAAATACTTTATAAGTCAATTCTAATACTTGCTCCATTTTACGTAGAATCAAACTGAGGTTTAGAAAAGTTAACTAACTTGTTCAAGGTCATACAGCAAGGAAGTGGTAGAGCTGGGGTGCGAACCAAGTCTACTTTACTCCAAGCCCCCACCCACTGTGCTATAACCAGCACAGTTAATGAGGCAAACATGTAACCCCCCCAGCACAGCTGTCACACTCACTAATATGCATTCCAGTGGTAAGAGATTTTATTGGGCATGATTTTGAGATACACACATATTGTGTTTCTCTAAAATCGTGACAAGGGAGATTACTGAGTGGGGCATAGCTCAGTTGCTCTTTTTTGGTTCCTGGGATACTCTAATTGCCTACATTGTAGCGTTAGGCAAGGTTCTTACTTAATTGTATCCCCTTTTCCTCATCTTAAAAACAGAGTAATATGAAATAATAGCAATTGGTTATCTTATAGTAAATGTGGGTATAAGACTTAAAGGTCTTCTTCCTTGCCCTGCATTTAACCCCAGGTCTCATTTCAANTAGCTTTACAGTTTTTACAAGATAACATGAGTGAAGTGGTATTGAGAGTGTTCACACCTGGTGTCATTTAAAAATATTATGAAAGCATCTGTTAGAAATAATCACACTTTTCAAAATAATGAAAATGCTTCACTATTTGAAGATAGTTGAGTATTGTCATTTTTCTTGTCATAATCCAAAGGACCATGTTCAGAATATAATAGACGCTTCTTTAGATATATGTACTACTGCTGAAGAATTAGGCAGGAATAATAACAAAAGAGTGCTAGGTAAAAGGTGCTTTCTAGTGTAGCAGTTTATTTTATAATGATGAATCTTACAATAAGATTTTCAGGATCTAGGGATAACTGATACAACTAGGCCAGTAGTGCAAGCTATATAACTTATTAGTTCTTAGTTTAAACTTTGGAAAGTCCTTATTAAAGAACCAGGTCCTTTGAAATTTTATTTATTAACACATTAACATAAAATGAAATTGAAGACTTGATTCAAAATTTTTACTCGTCTGAGTATACAAGAGGGGATATTGTTATAATCTTTGTATATTAATTGGAATGCAATTATTATTTGTTCATTAAATGACCACTGTTCCCTAAGTTGTAATATTTTAAAACAACCTCCAGAAAACCAAGCAAGGGCCAATTAAACAGCATATGGTGTGTTAAGGAAATCATGCTGCCCTGTTCCAAGGTATTACTTACAGAAAAAGAAACATTTATTTAAATGTCCCACATGAATAGCCTGTCTTAAAAACCAGTGTTACAGTCTGGATATACTCGAGCAATAATTTGGTGATAAATATTAGATTGGTTACACTCACCAAATACAAAGGAAAGTCTTTAAATTTATTTTCAATTAGGCATACACACTAATTTATGTTTATCACCTTTCTTCCAAATTGATAAATCTTACTTCTCATACACTCTATTTTGTATGATAAGGGACAGACCTGATCCAAACCCAAAACAAAAGCCACACAAACAAACATTCTGTAGCCTCTGGAATTAATCAGATACATGGACTAGACCATTTTGGAAACTGAAGACATTAACATGTTTTCTAAAAGATACTTTTGTTCCATCTACATTTATTTCACCAGCACAGGGGAAATAAAAATAGCCCGACGTAAAGTAGCGAGATCACTCAAAGAAGTATTTCTCAACAGTTGGTCCACAGGAATCCACAGGAATCACCTGACAGGTTAAAACTGCTTATTTCTGGACCTCACCCTAAATTCACTGAAGCCTCGTGAAAAGAAAAGCACAAAATGTGACCCCATGGGAACCAGGAGCTGTAAAGTTTGGGTCAGGGGAAAAGCTGATTGTATAAGCAATTTGCTCATGAACCCTCTTTGCGTGCATTACTTCACCTTTTATTAAAAAGGAGGATTATGTCTAAACACCTTACATCGTTTTTAACTAGCTCATCACCTGGTATATAATGAGAGCTCAAATCAGGTTAAATGTTTTAACCGCAAAGATCTTAGACTGTCTGAGAGACGTATAAAATCATTACTTTATATTCAAAAGACTGTGGGATGCCAGGAAATTTGAAATGATTGGGTTAGGAAATACAGTGCACAATGAGCTGATGGTTCAAGGTGGGATCTCAATGTTTCTTTGATGGGGGCGGTGCTGGAGCTTGGAAAAACCTGTGGGAAAAACCTTGTGAAAGCACCTGTGGGAAGTGAACTTCTGGCCTTACAACTGTTTTCTGGGGTCCTCTTAACAAACAGTTAAAAAGAAATGGAATCCTGTCTATTACATCTCACTACACACTCTTTCTGTAAAGGAAACTTGCCTGAAGTCAGGATTTAAACTTTTTTTAACATGCTAGCTGGTAATAGTACGAATTTTTGTTAAGTGAGATAGTAAAATTCTTTTTAAAAATAATCTACTCAGAGTTTGGTCTTCTTTTACTGTGTACTGAAAACATCTCAACTGATATATTAAGCTTAAGAGAATAATCAGAAACACAAATACGATTTTTGTATAAAGATTGCCATGTTAATTATAATACCAAAGATGGAAATAGCGTTAGTGATTATGGCATGACATGGACCCTAAAAACACCATGGGTAGTCCAAACAATATTTAATGGCATTGGAAAACAGATTATAATATTTTCTCAATTCTCAGTTTTATATAGAGTATAGGACATGTGTGTGTGTGTGTGTGTGTGTATGTATTTATTTATATGTAAAAAATGAGATAAATATAAAAAATGCTATCAATTCCTATCTCTTAATTTTAGATAACTTAAAATTTGTCTCTCATTATTTTTCTAAATGTTCTAAATAACTTACAGTGAATAGTAACTCTTTTATAATCAGGAAAACATGTGTGTATCTTTAAAGAAACTTCAGGAAATTGAAAACTTTATGAGAAAGTAACCAGGAATCCAGTTAAGAATAGTCGGGATGCTGGAAGAATATACTGAAAAATTAGTGATTAATGGCAACAACTTCATCACTTTGAATAAGGCTAGGGGAGAGCCCTGTCTTTACACACCTGACATGTGATGTGGGATTTCCACACATACGTGGTAAGAAGCAGAGCAGAAGGGAGAACTCTACGTCTTTAGATGACATTCTTTTTTCTTTTCCTTTTTTGCAGGGGACAGAGAGGGAGTATATACAGTTGCAACTCGGCTTCAAAGGATAAGGAAGGGGACACAATGAAGTTAAGACTATGGGTAAGATCATGACACTGGAATTTTCAGCAAGGCTAACCTGAGGCACGTGACTCAGCCCCCAGCTCAGCTTTCCAGCTGCAGGGTGTCCTGGCCCCACGTCCTTGATGCCTGCGAGTTACTCTCCTGTTAAAGTGAAATATTGAGCCATGTGCTAGAATCATATACTTTCCTCTCAAAATATTTCACCAACAAAACAGGATTAAAATTCTGTTGGCAAATGTGGGTTATAATGATTTTACCTATTAGGAGCTATTCATCTGTATTTTTTTTATTTATCATTTCAGATGTTGTTTGTGGAAGGAGAATGTGATTACTTGCCAAAATCTACATTATGTCATCTGGTCTGTTCTATAAACAGATTACACACACCGTACAGACATAAGCTGTGGGCTGTGGTTAGCTAATTATGTTTAATGCAAATACACACACGTACAATTCATTTTAAAAGGATCAATTATAAGCACTATATTTTAGTTACAAGAGCTTTTGGAAATACTTCATCATAGCAGTATACCAAAGTCATTTGACTGATTTTTTTTTATTAACGAATACAAATCATTTAGAATATCATATACAAAACTGATTTTTGAGAAAGAATTCATTAATTACACAAATATTATGAGATAATTTGGTAAAATACAGTCTATGTTACACATAGGTTTAGTCCAGGTGCATTTGTTGCCAAAATATAGCATTTCTATTTTTATTTCAAATCTAGCATATAAACTGTTTCCAAATGCACTCATTTGACTATTAAAGCTAAACTATGAAGCATAGTGTTTGCCCTGGCAGCAAATAATTTAGACTAAAATTTAAGGATAGAAGATTTTTGTTCTTAGAAAAAGTTAAAAAAAATTCCACTATGTTGTACAGATGCAACGTTTGTATGGTTCACTTGAACTTCTGTCCACCGCGGCAGAAGCTTCTCTTTGTCGACTCAATGTCTGTTCTCTTCCCCTGTGGTGATATAACCTGACTTCGATGGAGGCCGTATGTAACCAGGTGCAAATTTGCATCTCTTAGCCTCCCTGGAAGCTACAAGTGGCCATGTGGTAATTCTGCCCAGTGAAGAAGTGGAAATTTCTGAGAGTCCTAAAAAAGCTTTCTAAGAGAGACCCAATTCGCTTGTCCACAACTTTTGTTCTTCTACTTTTTCCTCCCTGAAATGCTGAATGTAGAGAATCCAATCAGTGAATATGGGACGAGTGCCATGAATCTGAATGCTGCTCCGTGGGGTACCAGAGGGAGAGCTGAATGGTGCTGTTCCATCAATGACACCCCAGAATCATTTATACTGGTTGTGAGCAGCCTATCTCTGGGCGTCTTGTTCCATTTTTATTTTTTACTTTTAAAAGTTTTAGAAATTTGATCTATTCAATTGAGTGTCTGTGATTTGGATATCCTGTAAAGTGAAGCAAAAATGCATTCCTTTCTGACGGAAGTACCAATTATGGTTGTTAGCAGAAGTTTATTGTTTAGTAAATGTTGTTAAAGTCCCTTAAAAATAGATCGTTCCCAATTTATGAAACAAAGAATGTTTGGGTGACTCAAAAATCTAAAGAATTTCTCCTTCTCACCACCGAACACATTGATCTTTGGCTTTAGAGGAAGACTTTTTACTTCTGAAGACTATTTTTCCATATTACGGACTCTTATTTATAAACCATGGTTCCTTAATATAGACATTCGTGAATGGGCTTCACATATCCTAAAGCTGTCTACCAGCTCCTGTATTGTAAAAGACATTTAATGCCATAAATTGATATTTATTATGAAGGTGTTCATGTTCCTCTTTAAAGGAAAAAAATCTCAATGGTAACCAATGCCACATGTTCTGTTCTATGGCCTAAAGAAGCTTATAAGGATTTCCATTGGAATTCATTCCTAATATGAAACTCATCGAATTAAAACATCTAAATTCTCATATCTGACCCATAAATTAGTTATTAAATCCCAGAAATTTAGTGAAACATCAAAATCAATACTTACATGGATAAAATTTAAATGTACTTTGTTCAGCATCTCCTTGGAGAAGTCACTGGACACCAAAAAATGGAGATAATGGCTTTTATTCTACTCTACCATAATTCCTTCATGTTTTATAACCATGATTCAAGGTCAAACTAGGCAAAAGCTAGGTTTACAGGCTAAATGAATTCTGAGAATTTCTCTGCATAACATCGGTGTTCTTGTTTCTTATTTTTTTATCCTGGAAATACATAGAAATTTACTTCTCTACTAATTCACATTAAGTTTTCTCTTATATCAATTTTTTAAAACTGCTTTGTTCACATTTAATCTAATAATTTGTGCAATGCTTCATTGCCATCATTGTTACTGAACATGTGTGATGTAATTGCATAGTCCTATTAAGTGATAAGGGGGACCACAAAGCCAAAATGAGGAGTGAAGGCGTGCATCCCTTATTTATCACCAGCCTTTCATTTTTCATAGTTCTGTTCATCTATCAAAGGCAGGATGGTGAGAAATTTCAAATGTCAAATTTAAGTGTGCTCGGTGAAAATTGGGGTAGGTTTGTAATTACCAACAAGTAGGGAAAGTATTAACCTTTAAAAGCTTTTCATTATGTATCTCCACCTGGATCACATAAAATATGTTCTATTGTCAGACTTCCTGATTTTAAACATTCTGGTGGCATATAGTGAGAAATTATAGTTTGAATCTGAATATCCCTGATGACTGCAGATGTTGAGCATGTTGGACTGACAGCACTTCTGCTTTTGTAGTATTCCTAACTTATAGCTCTCTTTGATTAGGCATATATCAATGATGTTATTGTCATTTATTCCTTCTTTCTCTGTCCAGACCCCTCAGTTTTCTAACAGTTCTCCCAGCCCTCACAGATAGGCAATGATTGAGTCAGGATCTCTATTAGTAAATGGTACTTCCCTAGAGGTTAACACAGTTCTAATAAATTAGAGGGGAAAAGAAACTATTTCCTTAACATGAAAGATATATGTACTTACAAATTCATGCAATCCACAAAGAATAAAATTGAAGATGAAAACAGCTCCATGGGCTTATTCTGGAGTGTTTATTATGATAATTTCTAGATAACAAAAAATAACCCCTCAATGGTTTTACATTTTATCATGGCTTCTGGGGGTCATTTCCATCCATATTGTTACATAAAAGTACCATGTCTATGCTTCTGACTTGTTCTTTCCACCCTCAATCATTCTCAGTCCACTTGGATATATATTCATGTTTACCTTCAGAACTTCAGAGCCACACTTAAAGTTACGTCCTCCAGTAAATGTGTCTGGGCCACTGTAGTCTCTCTCCTGTGTGTTCTCTAATTACTCCGGATTTTCCACTATCATGGTACTTGTCAAATTGTGTAATAAGCACTTGTTCATATATCTGACTCCACAACAGACCCGTAAATACTTAAGGAATACAGGGCGCCTGGGTGGCTCAGGTGGTTAAGTATCTGCCTTGGGCTCAGGTCATGATCCCAGGTTCTCAGAATCGAGTACCGCATCAGGCTTCTTGCTCAGCGGGGACCCTGCTTCTCCCTCTGCCTGCTGCTTCCTCTGCTTGTGCTTGATCTCTCTCTGACAAATAAACAATAAATAGAATCTTTTTTTAAAAAAAGGAGTAGATTCTACAAATTATTACACCCCTAAATCATAGCACAGTATTTAGCATCAGAATAAATTAGAATTAAATTCTCATTTTAGTTAATAACATAAATATCTTTCTCATTTATGATTTGCCTATTTCATGGCCACAGAAGATCAGTAGAAAGAAGAGAAAATTATTTATTTTCCTTGTTTTCAACTTATGCGTGAATTAGTTATCCAAGTAGATTGTGAGCAGGGTCAATTTGGCATTAAATTCTGTCTTGCATAGATTTCAGTACAGATTCTTTTTTTTTTTTAAGACTTTATTCATTTACTTGAGAGGGAGAGAGCACACAAGCAGAGGGAATGGAAGAAGCAGGCTCCCTGATGAGCTCCATAGCAGGGTCCTGGGATCATGACGGGAGCTGAAGGCAGATGCTTAACCAACTCACCCATCCAGGTGCCCAGTACAGTTTCTTGTTATTATAAATGGTCAATAAATGTTACATGAATAAAAGAACAAAAATTGATCAAAGAAACAAAAAAATTCAAACTGGTACTTACCTTTCAATATACTTAAGTAAAATTAAGCATAGAGAGAAAAGAATAAGAACCATTTCTGAGATAGCAATCCTTAAATATTTTAAAATAAGTATTACTTAGGTTTCAGTTATTTATGATGGAATTTTGAAAATGAAATTTCCCTTGAGAAGGGAAATGGATTTGGCATGGCCTCAAAGTGGTTGAGAGGTACTAATTACTCTAACTTTTAAAGAGTATCTTTAGATCATGATGGATTTTATCTGTGATCAGTATCAGTATTTCTCTTGTAATTATGAACAGTACATGCAAGCTTAGAATTTCTTTCATCTTTTAATGTTATATTCAGAATATACAAAAGTTTTTTATAAAAGCAGTAATTTCTGTATTTCATGGACTTTAATGTAAAAAGCATTCATAAAAGAAAGCATAGAGGATGAAATATAATGTTTCGTTATAAATTCTCACTGGTCACAAAAGACAAAGCAGGCCTACAAAAAGAATCAAGCTCAGAAGTTTTTCAAAATATTTATTCAGAAGACATTCTTGTGTGACTAGTTTGATTTCAATAATATTAAAGATCTAGAATAAATAATATTTAAGAGATTTCATTATTCAAAAAATAATGAAATTGTTTCAAATGCCTTGAAAATTATAGTTCTTTGTTTTATATTCAAATTATTCTATGTTGAGAAAAAGAGAATGATAAAATAATGCAAAAATACAGAAAAAAGAAATGGTGTACTAATATAATTAAATCCTGGACATCTTTTCCATAACAAAATTTATATTCATTGCAGTCTAGTATTTTATGGTTGATCTCTAGCTGATAGAGTATTTAATATATATATATTTACTTACTATATGTATATTTACTTACTATATGTATATTTACTATATATATAATATATAATATTATAAATGTACTAGTCTTTCCAATATCAAGTATAATCATTGAGACATATTATCCATCAGTAGCTATTTCTATTCAAAGGCAAAAGTCCCTAGTTACCGGCCCTTTTAAAATGTGTAGTTTTCAGGTGGCTTTGCCATGGATAATAACAAGACTCCCAGTTCAGTTTTACTCACTGAATCATGAGATGTTATCTGCCATTAGCATTAAATCTAGCTCACGGATCAGAAGGACAAATTTTGTTAAAATGTCTATGCTACCCAAAGCAATCTAAACATTTAATGCAATCCCCATCAAAGTACGAATGGCATTTTTCACAGAGCTAAAACTAACAATCCTTAAATTTGTATGGAACCATAAAAGACCCCAAATCACCAAAACAACCTTGAAAAAGAAAAGCAAACCTAGAGGTATCACCATTCCAGACTTCAAGTTATATTACAAAACTGTAGTGATCAAAACAGTATGATACTGAAACAAAACAAGATACATAGATAAATGGAACAGAATAGAAAACCCAGAAATGAACCCACAACTATATGGTCAATTAATCTTCAACATAGCAAAATAATAATAATAATAATAAAATAAAATCTTCAACAAAGCAGGAAAGAATATCCCATGGGGAAAGACAGTCTATTCAACAAATGGTGTTGGGAAAACTGGACAGCCACATGTAAAAGAATGAAACTGGACCACTGTCTTACACCAGACACAAAATTAAATTCAAATTGCATGTGAGACAGGAAACCATCAAAATCTCGGAGAACACAGGAAGTAACTTCTTTGACATCGGCCATAGCAACTTCTTTCTAGGTATGTCTCCTGAGGCAAGGGAAACAACAGCAAAAATAAACTATTGGGACTACATCAAAATAAAAACGTTTTGCACAGCAAAGAAAGCATCAACAAAACTAAAATCAATCTATGGAATGGGAGAAGATATTTGCAAATGATATATCTGATAAAGGGTTAGTATCCAAAATATATTTAAAAAAACATAAAACTTAACACCCCCAAAATGAATAATCCAATTGAAAATGAGCAGAAGCCATGAGTAGACATTTTTCCAAAGAAGACATACAAATGCCTAACAGACACATGAAAAGATCTCTCAGTATCACTGATAATCAGGGAAATATAAACAAAAACTACAGAGATATCACCTCACGCCTGTCAGAATGGCTAAAATCAACAGTATAAGAAATAGTGGGTGTTAGCAAGGATGTGGAAAAAGAGGAATCCTCTTGCATTGCTGGTGGGAATGCAAACTGGTGGAGCCACTGTGGAAAATGGTATGGAGGTTCCTGAAAAAGTTAAAAATAAAGCTACCCCACGATCCAGCAATCGCACTACTAGGTATTTACCCAAAGAAGACAAAAATACCAATTCAAAGGGATACATCCACCCTGATGTTTATAACAACATTATCTACAATAGACAAATTTTGGAAATAGCCCAAAGGTCCACTGGTTGATGATGAGTGGAGAAAGAAAATGTGGTATGTACATACAATGGAGTATTACTCAGCCATAAAAATGAATGAAATCTTGCCATTTGTAACAACATGGATGGATCTAGAAAGTAATATTCTAAGCAAAATAAATCAGAGAAAGACAAATAACATATGTTTTCACTCATATGTGGAATTTAGGGGAAAAAAGGAGCAGAGGAATAAAAGAGAGAGAGGCAAACCAAGAAATAGATTTTTAAGTATAGAGAACAAATTGATGATTTCCAGAGGGGATCATAAAATAGATGATGGGGATTATGAAGGGCATGTGGCTGTGATGAGCACTGGGTGTTGTACGGAAATGTTGAATCACTGTATTGTACAAAACTAATATAATACTGTATGTTAATTAACTGGAATTTAAGAAAAAACTTCAAAACAATTAAATAAGTCCCCTTAGATAAATGTGATCTTTGATTAGTTACTGTAATTTGAAAAATTATTTACACTTTACATTTTTTCATCATATGACTACCTCTTTGATATGAAATGGCTTTGATAAACACAACAATGCATATCAATGACATTGTTCCTATACATCTCAGACATGTCTTAGGTTTAGAAATTCTTAACACTAACATTTGGGAACGAACAAGTCAGTAATACACTCTCATGCGTTGCACCACAATATTCTGTGTTGTCTATAGAACTTCATCTGTGAAAACAGCAAATTATATGAAGCCTGTCTTTTTTAAAAAGTATTTTAATATTTCCTGAGTGTGATTTTATTAGAATGAACAACTCCCAGAGTAATTGCATCAGGGACTGCAGACAACTCTGCTTCCTGGAAAGATCCAATAAAGAGGGTGCACTGTAGTGTTTAGCTAAAAGATTACCAACCCAGAGAGTCAGAAATCTAAGAATTTAATATCCTGGTCCTAATCCAGCAATGGATAAACTAGATTATCTTTCCTTGAGTGATATATTTGAAACCTATTAATATTGTGCTTTACTATGGACAGAATTGTTAGGTCTAGGTCATCAGCTGAGATAAATTGTACAGATCCAAACTATTACCAGTTTCTTTCAGTAGCTAAAAGTAAAGCAGAACATTTTTCTACTATCTATTATATTCAATTCTCTTGGTACCAAAACATTCAAGTGTAAAATGAGAGTTTATATCATGGACAAAGCACCCTGCTTCTCTGTGATTTGCAAAGACACCACAGTGACTTGAAAGTAATCATTGCTCTCAATTTCTAGGCTGTTTCACCTCAATTGGCAATAACTTAACCTCTCTAGCTATTAATTCATTTAACTGTAAATTAAGAGTATTTCACTTGAAAACTCTTAAGGTCCCTTCCTACTCCATTTTGCTATGTGACATTGAATGTCTCTAGAATGTACTAGCACTGGAGCATTGCACACTAAAGTCTATGAGCAAAAATAGATGAGTGAGATTTGTTATAGGAATAAATAAGAGTTTTTGAAAATATAAAAATGGCCAAGCAGCACATGGGAGGTGCCCAACATCCATAGTCACTGGGGAGAAGAAATTAAAACTACAATGAGATATCACTTCACATGCACTTGAATGACTGTAATCAAAATACCAACACAACAAGCATTGGTGAGAGTGTGGGGGAATTGGAACCATACTACATTGCTGGTGGCCATGTCAAATGGTGCAGCCATTTTGGAAAATAGTCTAATGGTTCCTCAAAATGCTAGAGATGAAGTCACTAAAGGGTTCTGCAATCTCATTTCTAGGTATATACCCAAGACAAATGAGAACATACGTCTTCACAAAAACTTGTCCATGGAAGTTCCCAACATTATTATTCATAAGAGCCAAAAAATGGAAACACTCCAAATATCCATCAGCTGATGAATGGATAAACACAATGTGGTATAGACATACGATAGCATATTTAAGCAATAAAAGGAATGAAGTACTGACCGTATGTTGATACAATACCAATAAGCCTTGAAAGCATGATGCAAAGTGAAAAAAGCCAATCACAAAAGACCACATATTGCCTGATGCCAGTTTTATGAAATGTCCAGCATAGGCAAATCCATGAGAACAGAAAGTAGAGTAGTTAAAAAGTATAGAAGCCATAAAGTGAGTATTATGCAGGTATTTTTTAATGGTTTTGAGGACAACTTAAAAACATGGGAAACTTCTCTGAAATATTTAGGGGGACAAAAGTTGGGTACAAAATTTTATACAAGAACGAAACATTGATTGAGCCCCGCATTGGGCTCTCTGCTCAGCAGGGAGCCCGCTTCCTCCTCTCTCTCTACCTGCCTCTCTGCCTACTTGTAATCTCTCTCTGTCAAATAAATAAATAAAATCTTCAAAAAAGAAAGAAAGAAAGAAACATTATTAGAACATTATGTTTTAAAAAGATAATAGATGTATCTAAAATTCTGCTATTACCATTCTAGTCTATTTTATTACACTGGAAGTAAATGTTACTTTAATGTTCTAACATTGATCTGAAGCAGCATTCTTTATTACGAAGCATTTCGAAACAGAATGTGGTATCTGAAATAAAGTCATGCAGCCTTTTTAATAACATGCAACAGAAAAACTGAAAATTTTTAACAGCTCTTAATGGAACACGTAAATGTGCTTTTTTTCCTTTGCATTGGGAAACAGTGACTCTGCAACGTTATTTTTATTGAAAAACTCCAGAAATATAATTATGCCCTACACAATCAAAACCATACTTCAACAAATTTTTATTGATTACTTACTAATTGCCAGTTACTGCTAGACCCAACAAATGTATACAATAGAATCACTGCCCTCAAGGAGTAGGGGGGTGGGAAAGAACACGTAGAAACAAGGAACTGTCAATGTGTGTGAATGGTGAAATAATGTAATCTTGTGCAACTGAGAAAGGTGTAAGGCACATAGAAAAAGCAAAATTATTTTTGAGGGCGTAATAGCGATTGCCAGTGATTGCTCATGGGAGATGATGTTTGGACAGGGTATTTAAAATTAAGTAAGAATTCTAAAATCCAAATAAGGAAGACTAGAACTGCAAGTTCCAGGGAACAACATGAAAAAAACAGTAGGACTGAAACCATTCTGGGATCAGTGTTGTTGTAGAGAGATGGTCAGTAATAAAGGAATGGAAAATGAAATATGAAAAGTAAAAAAGCCTCTGAAAGATAGTGGATGTTACATATTTTAGAATTTAGCTTGCCTAAATGTGTCTGTAATTCAAAATAATAATGATATACACCAGACAGAAGTTGGTTTCTCTCATACATAAGATAGTACCTGAGGAAGCCAGTCTAAGGTAAATTTGGAAGGTCTGATCCTTTAAATACAAGTTCTTATTTGCTGGCTCACTGTCTTTGGCATCCCATCTCACAAGTTCAAAGAGTGGACCTGGCTCCAACTTTCGTACTACAATCTATTTATCAGGAAAGAGAAAGAGATGAAGTAGGACATGCTGCCTCACTTTCAGAATGCTTAGCAGAAATGGTACATGACAGTTTCTTCAATTCCATTGACCAGAACTGAGGCAAATGGTCGCAATGAACTGCGAGGGAAGCTGGGGCATCTAACCTTCAGTGAGGACAGCTATGTGCCTCCTAAAAGTGGGGGAGGGGTTCTATTACTAAAGATAAGGGGGAAATGGATAAGTAGAAGACAACAAGTGGTATGTGGCAGGCCAACCTACGAATCTTTTAATGAATTGCATAAGGCATAGAGAACCACTGGGTAGGCTTTAGGTGGAGAAATATGGTCCGATTTGTTCTTTTAAAATGCCAAGATGCAAAGGATGGATTAGAGAGGCAAGTGGAAAAAACAAACAAACAAACCGATTGAGAGATCACTGTGACCCAGACAAGAAATGCACAAGGGCAATGGGTATAGAGAAGAGACAATGGGTTTCCAAAATTACCAGAGAATAGAATTAAAAGGATCCCGTGACTGATTGTCAGAGGGTGAGGGAAAAAGAGAAAGGGATAACGATTTTTAGAAAACATGGTAACATCTAATAAAACAGTAAATCATTCAGAAGTAGATTCTAAGAGTAAGAATAAAGCATCTTGATTGTGCAGAGGTAACCTTTACACTTGGATCACAGTTGCTGGGCTCTTGTTTGTTTATATGAATTTGGATGCTTTTTCAGGGGTACTATAAATTTGCTCAACTTAAACTACTTTAATCTCAGTAGAACAAATCTATGATTTTGTTATAATCTTCAATACCAGATCTTTCCAGATATAGGAAAGCAGAAAATGCTACCAAAACTGCCAGTAAGAGTTATTGTATGCCATTTCATGCATACATATTTGGTGTTAAGTTCTCTTACTCATTTTTTCCAACTTGAATGAGGTCAAACCAACTAGTCAGATAGAGAGCTAGGATTTGAAGCTGGGTCTGTTCAATGCTTTTGAACACTCTTATCACCCAGCCTACACAATGCTTCTGGGGTCACTGTATTTCTGAAATGGAGAAAGAAGGGAAAGTACACTAATGATCTTTGAAAATGTGAAAACAAAACAAAACAAAACAAATATTACGTTCTAGAAGGAAACCAGGAAAGAAAGATGACACATTAATAAAATAATTCCTCTCTGATATTTCTCTGTTGAAGAAATAATGTTTAATGTTTTACAGTTAAATGTATTATTTGTATACAGTACATGACATCACTATAGAAAGACAACAGGAAAACTGGAAACCAAAGATGGGAAGTGGAAAGTCAATCCTCTGACATCAACACACAGCACCCTGTCGCCAGTCCTGCCTCTACCCTTCAGGTTTCACTTTTCCTGAGCCAGTCACATTGCTGTGGACTGAATGTGCTCCCCGCCCACCGCCACCACCACCAAAATTCACATGTCCAAGCACGAATCCCTAATATGATGATGTTCGGAAGCAGAGCCCTTGAGTTTGTAGTCATGGGAGTGGAGCTCCCTGGTTGGGACTGGTGCTCTTATAAAGGGAGAGAGGGGTCAGAGCCCCGTCCCCCTACTCTTCCCCCCCACCCCCCCACTCCT
>LNAC01000364.1:741835-905130 GCA_002007465.1 Ailurus styani | reverse complement strand
ACCCCCCCACTCCTCCCTCCGCCCCACGCGCCGCCCCCTCCTGCTTCTTCGGTACTGTGTGTGTGGATGTAATGTGAACACTGGCTGTCTACAAGGCAGGAAGTGGTCCCTCACCGAGAACCAGATATCCTGGCACCTTGATCTTGTAATCCTCAGACCCTAGAACTGTAAGAAGTAAATGTTGTTAGAGCAGCCGAGCTGAATAACATAATAATGCAAGTGAAAGTCCTTAGTTGTGTTCTTAATAGTTGGAAAGGCATGCTTACAAAGAAAATGAAGTATATGCAAGGAATCCCAATGAGGAAAACTTTCTGTGTTTACCCTCAACCCACATTTCAAGCCGTATCCTGCCTATCTCAGGTTGGTAGTAGAAAGCGCTTCCCCACTAATGCACCATCATCTTTTTTTTTTTTTCTTCTCTTCTAAAGTCCTGTCTTTCTGCCATTTTACCTTCCTCACAAGTCCTACTCACTTCTCCTTTTTTCAGACTCGTTCTTAGGCTGTCAGTTAACCAATTCCAAGCAGCTTTTGCCTGAGGGAACTGGTAGGAGTGGAAGGATAGGGGATTTGTGGCTTCAGTTCCTAGGAGGATGGAATGAAGAAACGCTGACCCTCCAGTTTCCTCCTCAGAATGAAGGACAGCAAATCTTTCTCTGGGGTGGACGTTGATCGTCTGGGCTGCATCTGTCTCTTTTCACCCTTTAACTAGAGATGAATTTTCTTATCCTGGGTTGGAGTCCCAGGAAGTTTAGGTGATGGTGGGAGAGACATCTTCAAACTCCCACACAAACTGGTATAGAAATATCAGGCATTTCATGTGTTCCACAGAGAAGACGCTCTTTCCCTCTTTTGTGAAGCTGGACCCTATCCAGGAAATATGATTTTAGCAAAGGTGTTTCCTTCCAGGAAGAACACTTAGGCAGTTAAATATAATTATGAGTGTCTGTCCAGTTAGCACTGGGATGAAGTGGCACCAACTATTTTCCTTATAATCTGGATGCTAATTATGGCCTCCACAACTGTGCAGAAATTATTATCAGAGACATGTTTTTTGATTATTGATATGTCATAGTCATTTTCATCCTATACTCAAAACCCTCTTATATTCAAAATCTTTTCTGAGTACTCTTGCCTATACTGCAGTATTTCAAAAATTAACATCTTTTCCTGAGTTTTCTGAACACCATACAATTCTAGAATTTATATCAATAAACTAGATTACTGGAGCTGTATGATAGAACCATTTCTAACATCCTTTTTTCAGATTAAAAAAATTTCCTTTCAGTGGACTTTTCTCCTGTTTAATTTGCAACATGCACTCTTACATCTGGGAGTGTCTACCTGATATCTACAAATTAATAATAATAATAAAACAACTGACTTTTATTGAGCACTTGCTCTGTCTTTGGCACTGTGCTAATCAATTGATAAATAGATTCTCATTAAGCTTCACAATAACCCTAAGAATTGGGTAATACTTTCCCCACTTTCCAGCTAAATAAATTGAGGCTTAAGGAGTTTAAGATACATACTGGAGATAATATAGCTATTGACCATCTGGCCCAGACTCTAAGCTCTAATCACTGGAACTTACTATTTCCTTATTGTCTAATTAAGCAAATGCCAAATTATATCCTACTGACCCTATGGAGTGTACACCATTTGCATATTATACACAGCATTTAAATTAGCAAATTCTTTAAGCTATGCAATACTTAGAAATGCAGTCTTATTCCCATGGTTATATCTTGGTCTTTTAAAATGTCTATTTTTTTTTTCAACTGAGAAGTAGAAATACTCATCATATACTTCCCACACAAAGGATCTTGCAACATGCTGTCTAAGAAATACTTAAAATTATGGCCATGAGTTACACAGAGCAGCTCTGAGATAGATCAATGAGCTTTTGACAAGAGAATTTGAGTCATTGAATAACTAAATGATGGCAAGATCAGCACCAGAAGTTGATCAGAGGAAGAGAGATTCTATTGTGGTTTTGGAGACCATCCAAACATATCAGATATAAATCATATTTCTATTTAGAGTCCCTTTAATGTGTTTTTGTTCTTTTCTTTTAAACATGGAAAAAGTATACCGTCATAAAATTCCTCTGTGACTCTTAAATAGGATGATAAGTCATTATCAATTTCATTATGGGTATACATGAATGAATTTACTCCTGGATATTTTATTATTTTTAAAGGAGAATGAACCTTCAGCTACAGAAATGTCATCTCCATAGACACTCAAAAGTAAAGGCTGAGTAGATTTTCAGTAAAATGTGTTAATGTGTTGGTGTTACAAAATTACATTTGGACATATGCCTCCCTAAATCTCTCTGGCAAGCATAGGAAGACCCAAGATAGAAAAATATGACATCAAACTATAGCAGAACTCTGAAAAAATGTTTTCTTATGAAGATGGTGAAACATTTTGAGAAAATGACCCTAAACTTTGTGAGAGTGCTTCTCTTAATCCTACCTGGTGAGGTGTTTCTTGTTTTGTTTTGTTTTGTTTGGTGAGGTTTTTCATAAAACAGAACTTGCTGCTCTTCCTGCATATGGGTTTTCTTAGAGCCTTCATAGAAATCTACACGCGGGAGGGTTCATCACTAACTAATCCTATATTGTGGTCATAATGGATAATTAAATTGCCCAATACTGACAGGATTTACAGGAAGAGCTGTTTATTTTATATAAAGTAATAAAATTTACCATGAACCGTTGCTTGAACTGAGGGACCATGACCCNCTTGATCTTGTAATCCTCAGACCCTAGAACTGTAAGAAGTAAATGTTGTTAGAGCAGCCGAGCTGAATAACATAATAATGCAAGTGAAAGTCCTTAGTTGTGTTCTTAATAGTTGGAAAGGCATGCTTACAAAGAAAATGAAGTATATGCAAGGAATCCCAATGAGGAAAACTTTCTGTGTTTACCCTCAACCCACATTTCAAGCCGTATCCTGCCTATCTCAGGTTGGTAGTAGAAAGCGCTTCCCCACTAATGCACCGTCATCTTTTTTTTTTTTCTTCTCTTCTAAAGTCCTGTCTTTCTACCATTTTACCTTCCTCACAAGTCCTACTCACTTCTTTTTTCAGACTCGTCCTTAGGCTGTCAGTTAACCAATTCCAAGCAGCTTTTGCCTGAGGGAACTGGTAGGAGTGGAAGGATAGGGGATTTGTGGCTTCAGTTCCTAGGAGGATGGAATGAAGAAACGCTGACCCTCCAGTTTCCTCCTCAGAATGAAGGACAGCAAATCTTTCTCTGGGGTGAACGTTGATCATCTGGGCTGCATCTGTCTCTTTTCACCCTTTAACTAGAGATGAATTTTCTTATCCTGGGTTGGAGTCCCAGGAAGTTTAGGTGATGGTGGGAGAGACATCTTCAAACTCCCACACAAACTGGTATAGAAATATCAGGCATTTCATGTGTTCCACAGAGAAGACGCTCTTTCCCTCTTTTGTGAAGCTGGACCCTATCCAGGAAATATGATTTTAGCAAAGGTGTTTCCTTCCAGGAAGAACACTTAGGCAGTTAAATATAATTATGAGTGTCTGTCCAGTTAGCACTGGGATGAAGTGGCACCAACTATTTTCCTTATAATCTGGATGCTAATTATGGCCTCCACAACTGTGCAGAAATTATTATCAGAGACATGTTTTTTGATTATTGATATGTCATAGTCATTTTCATCCTATACTCAAAACCCTCTTATATTCAAAATCTTTTCTGAGTACTCTTGCCTATACTGCAGTATTTCAAAAATTAACATCTTTTCCTGAGTTTTCTGAACACCATACAATTCTAGAATTTATATCAATAAACTAGATTACTGGAGCTGTATGATAGAACCATTTCTAACATCCTTTTTTCAGATTAAAAAAATTTCCTTTCAGTGGACTTTTCTCCTGTTTAATTTGCAACATGCACTCTTACATCTGGGAGTGTCTACCTGATATCTACAAATTAATAATAATAATAAAACAACTGACTTTTATTGAGCACTTGCTCTGTCTTTGGCACTGTGCTAATCAATTGATAAATAGATTCTCATTAAGCTTCACAATAACCCTAAGAATTGGGTAATACTTTCCCCACTTTCCAGCTAAATAAATTGAGGCTTAAGGAGTTTAAGATACATACTGGAGATAATATAGCTATTGACCATCTGGCCCAGACTCTAAGCTCTAATCACTGGAACTTACTATTTCCTTATTGTCTAATTAAGCAAATGCCAAATTATATCCTACTGACCCTATGGAGTGTACACCATTTGCATATTATACACAGCATTTAAATTAGCAAATTCTTTAAGCTATGCAATACTTAGAAATGCAGTCTTATTCCCATGGTTATATCTTGGTCTTTTAAAATGTCTATTTTTTTTTTCAACTGAGAAGTAGAAATACTCATCATATACTTCCCACACAAAGGATCTTGCAACATGCTGTCTAAGAAATACTTAAAATTATGGCCATGAGTTACACAGAGCAGCTCTGAGATAGATCAATGAGCTTTTGACAAGAGAATTTGAGTCATTGAATAACTAAATGATGGCAAGATCAGCACCAGAAGTTGATCAGAGGAAGAGAGATTCTATTGTGGTTTTGGAGACCATCCAAACATATCAGATATAAATCATATTTCTATTTAGAGTCCCTTTAATGTGTTTTTGTTCTTTTCTTTTAAACATGGAAAAAGTATACCGTCATAAAATTCCTCTGTGACTCTTAAATAGGATGATAAGTCATTATCAATTTCATTATGGGTATACATGAATGAATTTACTCCTGGATATTTTATTATTTTTAAAGGAGAATGAACCTTCAGCTACAGAAATGTCATCTCCATAGACACTCAAAAGTAAAGGCTGAGTAGATTTTCAGTAAAATGTGTTAATGTGTTGGTGTTACAAAATTACATTTGGACATATGCCTCCCTAAATCTCTCTGGCAAGCATAGGAAGACCCAAGATAGAAAAATATGACATCAAACTATAGCAGAACTCTGAAAAAATGTTTTCTTATGAAGATGGTGAAACATTTTGAGAAAATGACCCTAAACTTTGTGAGAGTGCTTCTCTTAATCCTACCTGGTGAGGTGTTTCTTGTTTTGTTTTGTTTTGTTTGGTGAGGTTTTTCATAAAACAGAACTTGCTGCTCTTCCTGCATATGGGTTTTCTTAGAGCCTTCATAGAAATCTACACGCGGGAGGGTTCATCACTAACTAATCCTATATTGTGGTCATAATGGATAATTAAATTGCCCAATACTGACAGGATTTACAGGAAGAGCTGTTTATTTTATATAAAGTAATAAAATTTACCATGAACCGTTGCTTGAACTGAGGGACCATGACCCATCTTTCTTTCTCTTTCTTTCTTTCTTTCTTTCTTTCTTTCTTTCTTTCTTTCTTTCTTTCTTTCTTTCTTTCTTTCTTTCTTTCTTTCTTTTTTAAGATTTTATTTATTTGAAAAAGAGAGTGAGAGAGCATGAGGGAGGGTAGTCAGGGGAGGAGTAGAGGGAAAGAGAGAAGCAGGCTCCCCACTGAGCAGGGAGCCCAATGTGGCCCTCAACCCCAGGACCCTGGAATCATGACCTGAGCCAAAGGCAGATGCTTAACCGACTGAGCCACCCAGGTGCCCCACTGCCCCATCTTTATTGTATATATAGATCTGTGCCCATTCATATTTTTTAATACAAAATGTTAAATACGGAAATTCACAAAATTCTGTCATATATGTATGGAGTTTAAAGAAAAATTAATATGCATTTTGGAATAGAAGTGCACTTTGTGAACTTAATAAAATAATACGGAATGAAAAAAAAAGTCTCTCATTGGCAACCTGTAGAGAACAAAAAACTGTATAAACATTCATTGTTTTGATTAACAGGTTTTCACCAGAGATTTATTACTGATCACATGATATGGTGAAAACTCAGAACAGAAGGCCAGAGCTCTCAGGTTTAATCCCAATTCTGACATACAACTTACTTCTGAGTGCCTCAGTTTTTTTCACCTATAAAATAAGAATCACATTTTATAATCTCTTAATTTCTCCTTGAGCTCTGTAATTCTGTAGTATCCTGAGACATCAATACTTGGTTAGCTCCTTTTTTAGGACATAATCACTAACTGCATTATATTCCTTAGATATGACTTCACGAACATTGACACTTTATCTGTAAATACTACTCGATTTCTTGACTTCTCTTAATTTTTCTAAAATAAAATACACTTTTAAGAAACTTTTGGACAAAAGATTAAATTTATAAGGAATCTTTGGGGAAAAACCTAAACACACTATGTAATTAATAGTCTACATAAATTAAGATACAGCAAATGTCATAGTAAATGTGCCTTTAACAGCAAAGACATTATTCTAATGTCAAACATGCAAAGGAAAGAAAATCCCTAATGTTATTTATTAGTAATTTAATGCATGTAGAAATAGGGGGCAAAAAGTTTCAATACGTTCATCAGCGGTCTCTTATTATTCCTCTGCTCGATGCTCCTCAGTATATATGAGCTCAAATTCTCAGCTACATTATTAGGTAATATTTTTAATTTATTGCTCAGTAAATGTCCCTTAGGCTATTTCATGGGTCTCCATGGTATGCAGGGATTGTGTAAACTTGATGCCAAGGATGAGATAGATATCTATATACACAGTTGAGAGTCAATAAATGTTGACTGACCTTAAATAAGTTTTGGCTGGCTTAAGTTTACCTCTCTTGCAAATATATTTAAAGTGCAGGAATTAAATGCTGCGAATCCGATTTGCTACTGGAATTTAGCCCTGTAAAGCCCTACTGAGATTATTTTGAAAGGCTGAAAGGAAAATTGTATGTTGGAAAAAAATTTTTTGAACATAAGACTTTAAAAAAGAAAAGCTGGCTAAGTATTTAAAAGGTAAAACTCATATTAGGTAAAGCTCAAATAGAAAAATAGAAAATAGAGGTGTAAAGAATAGAAGTGTAAACAATTAACTAGAAAACTATTTTTTGCAGAAGACAATAAAAATTTTTAGTGGAATAAAATGTTTCTTAAGCTACATGCAAAGATACACAACGCACACATACACATGCCTAAGTGGTGGGGGATGAGTGTGAGATCTTAAGTGTTTTTCCTAGTTGATCAGTGTTAGTAATTTAAACAAATAAACTTGTATTAGGGGGCTTTGGGGGGTAATCTGTGTGTGTGTGTGTGTGTGTGTGTGTGATTTTTTTTGTATACCTTTTTAAAAAATGTATTAAACTTTTAACCTAGTTATTTCATGTGTTGTGAATTTTCTAAATTCTTAACTGTTAATAATTTCATATATATTTTAGACCATTTTGAACTAAATAGTAATTTACTGGTAGTTGAAATTTATTTTGCTCATGAGTTGGATCACTAGAATCTCTTAATGGTATTTTAAGTCTGAAGCATCGTGTTACATCATTATCCTACTAGATTTACAATAACCCATGAAACCATTCTTATAGCATCTCATAATTTTCTTCTTTCTCTCTTGTCTTATATACAATTAGCCTTACTTTCCAATTATGAATCTGTTTTATAAATATATAACCTTTATATTGAATTGCAGTATTTAACTCACATAACTCATATCATCACAAATCATAAATCACAAAATCGTAGTGTCAATTTAATTACAAAACCAAGGTACATAATTCTTAATTATAGATGAGTATTGTAAAATATATACCTTAGTCTTAAAGGACAACATCAAAGTTCTTTTTTTCTTGTATTCCTAGAATAATTATAATTGCTTTTGATTTTATTCCCTTTTCACAAAGGAATAAGAGGCAATTACATATTTCTTGTTTTAAATATCTAAGTGGAATAAAACTATGCAGTTGGAAAGAAGCATATACAGATATTCTGTTCTATCATGAAATTAAAAATTAGAGAAATAGTTGAATGAATGATTTTAGATAATGCATTAATATTTGAGTATAAATAAATCAGCCCCAATGCAAAGGCAGAAAGGTGACTTAAAATCAATAGTATCCTGTATAACTTAGAATCTTTAGTTAAAATAAAACATTATTGGGGCACCTGGGCGGCTCAGGTGGTTAAGTATCTGATTTTAGCTCAGATCATAATCTCAGGATCCTGGGATTGAGTCCCACATCAGGCTCCACATTCAGGGGGAGTCTGCTTTTCCTTCTCTTTCTCATATAAATAAATACAATCTTTTTAAAATTTTTTTAAAATAAAATATTAGCAACCTTATTGAGAGGCAACCATGGGCATTAAGAGGAATACTAGAATATGAACTATAGAACTTGCATACACCAGTGAATTGAGAAATCTGTTAATTTAGAAACATGACACTGTAAAAAGCCATAGGATGTAGAGTGAGAGGGAGTGTGATTGCAAACCCTAACTTGGTCTCTCGTGAATACCTACATTGGGTATTCTTCTCACCAGAACTAACTAAATAATTAAATTCTTCCGCTTTGAAACACTTTCTGCAAGTAAATTTTGGGACACCATGTGCTGTTATCACATTGGGCAATCCTCATTCTCAAAAGTTTAATTTGATATGTCCCGAGACTTTTCCCTGGAACACCATTTGTATTTTCCCTGAATGATACCATGTGATCCAAGAGCTTTGACCATTACCTGTTAGCTGATGACTTCCAGGTTTGTATCTCCAGTTCTACCTTCTCTTTTTAATTTCAGAATTATAGTCTAGTGTTTTTTTGTAATAGCCACATGAATGTATAATTGGCATCTTTAATGCCACTGTTGAAATAAAAGTCTTGATTTTCCTAATCTGATCCATTGATACATCAATAAATCATTGCACAATCCACCCAGGTGTGTAAACCAGAAGCCTATAGCTCATCCTTGATTTATTCCTTTTCTCATTTCCTTAAAGTCACTCTTGTCAGCAAATCCTATCCGTTCTATGTCAAACTCTACCTTATATCCACTTACTCCTCTGCTTCTGCTCTCACCTCATTGTTGAAACCACCATTATTCCCAAAGGGAATACTACAATAGACTTCTCACTGTCCTAATTCTTAAATTTGACCTTGTGTAAACCATTCACTGCAGAGCAGCCACTCACCTTTGTAAACCACATTAATAACTTCCCATTGTGTTTCTAAGAAAAACCAAAGTGATTTGTATGGCTCATTGACCCTACATAAATTACCCTGCCTACCTCTCCAAACTCACTTCTCCCTACTCTTTTTCTGCATCTTATTCTTCATGCACTGACCTGTTATTTCCAAGCAATTCCATATTCGGGGGGCTTGCCCTGACTCTTTCCATGGCTGGTTAATTCTTAGTCGCTGGATCTCTGCAACAATATCACCACTACAGAGATCTTTCTTGAATACTCTATCTAGAGTATTTATCTGTATGTTTTAGTTTTCACTATCATATCTACCTTCCTATTTCCTACATAAAATTTGTCGTAATGTGCAAGGATCTTACTTTGATTTTTCATTTGTTCATTAAATTTCTCCTCTCCCCAGAATGTAAATTATTTGAGGCCAGTAACCTTATTTATATTGTCAACTTTTCCACCCTATCGAGAATTTCCTGGAATAGAGTAGTGAGTAAATATTTACTTAACCATTACAAACTTGTTATTCATCAACTAAGAAGAAATACTGCTTACCTCCTGGTGTTCTTAGGAATGTTAAATAAGATAATATAGACATTATCACAGAATCTGAAACATGGCAAATACTCCAGGAATATTACTTAAAAAGTAAACAAAAAGTTCAACACCATGCAGCCATCACCAACACCAACCAAAATTCATGTCCATAGATCCAAGGGTTGTTCCATAATGGTGTAGAACACAGCTTGGGAAATTATAAGTAAGGAAGATTTTGGCATTTTTAAATGGTTGAAAAAAAAGAAAAAGAATATTTCATTACACATGGAAATTATATGAAATTTAAATTTTAATGCTCATAGTTTTTTGTGGAACATCAAAGTGCACATCAATATGTTTTATTAACATATTGTTATGCTGTTTTCTTGCTACAACAGCAGAGTTGAGGAGTTGTGACAGAGACCTCAAGGTCAAGTCTAGGTTGTCATGTGAGAATGGATTATATCAGCACATACCTTATTCTCTAAAATGTGTATTACTTTATCTTCATTTTGTTGATATAGAAACTGAATTTAGCAAATGAAATCTGAGATTTACTCAGATTCTAGTGCCCAATCTGTCTCTCTATGACATTTCATTTGATTTTTACAACCATATGATATCACATTATTAAAAGGCCACACAGCTCATAAAACACAGAGCCAGAATTCAACTGATCTCTCTGACTCTAAGGCCTCCTCTCTTTTATTATATTATTATTGACTTTTTCATAATTGTTTATTAAATGTGCACTATCCAATTTATTTTTCCCATTCATAGATGTGGATATAGGCTTCCAACAAGCTGGTTGTTAACCTTTCTGACATTCTGGGCTATTTAACTCAACACACTCAGAAAATTATTAATGATCTTGAGGTGGTATAGAGGAGCACTAATTGCAGGTTATGCATCTGATAAATACATGGAAATCCCTAAAAATCTCCTTAGAGGACAACTCAATGAATCCATGACTCAGACTGCTGGACTGCATTAAGAAGCTTGATCATGTCTGATTTTCACTGGTTTAAAAGGTAATGACCACCTGTGTCTACTACTTGGGCAGTGTGACTTCCAAAGGTGGATGTAAAGAAGCAGTAGAAAATGGTTTTTAAAATATCTGTTTATCTGTTGGAAGCTAAGGAATGCAAATCCTTAACCTTTGCTCCTCCCTCTTCCTGCCCAGTTTAAATCATCCTGGATAATCCTTTCCATCTTCCCTGCCCCCTGGCCCAGGGATCCATAGGCCCTGAGTCTTATGTGGCTCAGGCCCCATGCTCATGCAGGTGGCTATCATAGTATATTGGGTGGATGGTTTTTTTTTGTACATCCATTTCCCCTACTCAGCTCCCTGAAGGCTAATCCATCTTTCATGCTTCTCTATAATGTGTGCATAGAGAACAATGCCTAATATTTAATGCTTCATGAATGTATTTTGTTTCTTCAATGTAAACCACTACAGTAGTGACCTAAAGCAATGTTTTGTGCAGCATTTACATATGTCTTACAACTTTATCAGGTTACAGATAAACAGTCAGAGCAAATTGAAACAGACTGACTACAAGCAGAGACAAGCTGAGCAATGCTGTAAGGCAGATGGCAAGACAACTTCAAATGATGCGAGAAAGAAGTTATGGGTTAAATTGTGTCCTCTCAAAAAAGACAAGTTGAAGTCCTACTCTGAAGCCTTCAGAATGTGACCTTATTTGGAAATCAGGTCATTACATATGCAATTAGTTAAAATGGGGGTTGCAATGGAGTAGGGTGGGCCCCTAATCCAAGACGACTGATTCCCTTATTAGAAGACAGCTTTGTGAAGATGGAGACACACATGCAGAATGACATGAGCCAATGGTGGCAGAGTTGGGAGTTACATCGCTGAAAACAAAGAGATATTAAACACTACCAGCAAAATCACAGAAAGCCTGGGTGGCTAAGTCAGTTAAGTGTCTGACTCTTGGTTTTGGCTCAGGTCATGATCTCAGGGTCATGACACTGAACTCCACGTGGGGCTCTGTGCTCAGCATGGAGTCCGGCCTCTATTCTCTCTCCCTCTTCCTCCTGCTCACTCTTCCTCTCTCCAGTAAATAAATAAAATGTTTTTTAAAAATCCCAGAAAGCTAGGAAGAGGTAAGATTCTCCTACATGTTTCAGAGAGAGAGAATGCCCCTGCCAACACTGTGATTTTGGACTTCTGGCCTCCGTAACTACAAGACAATAAATTTCTGTTGTTTTAAACCACCCAGTTTGTGATGTTTTGTTACAGCGGCTCTAAGAAACTAATACAGTAGGAAAGGATAACCGGGAAAACAAAAGAAACTAGAAAAACAAAAAGTCTGTCGTGGAGCTTATGTTGAATAATACTGTTAATACCAATTAAATGACTGTCATTGTTGGAGAACTTCCTATGATCAGACACTGCTCTGCATACATCATATCATTCAGTTCTCACAGTGGTCCCATGAGACTGGTTTTACCAGCACTGCCTAGGTAAACCTTTACCACAGACTCTCAGGGCGCAGGGTAGGATTGGGGAGGAGGGAAGCCCTGATATGAGCATTGCTGACTTCTATGATGTAACTGTTCCCACCACAGCCCACTGAGAGTTGACATAGTGACATCAACCAGCTTACAAAATTTCTGAAAATTTAACACTCACAGGAGTCTCAAGAGTCAGTGTGAATTGGCTCCATCACAACCCTGGATGTTGTTAACCCTATTTAATTGACGAACGTGCTAAGGTTGGCATGATCCAACAACTTGCCCAAGAGCATTGGGGTATCCAAGGTGACAGCTCGCTATGCCAACAGACCATGCTGACAGCACAGAAAGGGCCTGCCAAATCACAGTCTCAACCTTAGGCGGTGACCCTCAGACTACGGGACCTCACATGGTCTCATTCTCCACAGCACGGCATTCATCACGAACACAGTCATCCAATCATGGGTACACCTCGTAAAGTACGCTTTGTTTTTCCATGTAACGAACATAGAAAACTCAGAATAACTCATCTAAAAAAGAAAGATCTGTTGCTGAACAAAAGCAACATACTACACTTGGCAGTTCTGGCAAAGTCAGAGAAAATCAGGTTCAGTGCTTCTGGCAAGACTTCAGCTCTGCCCTGATTTCTTGATTTCTCTTCACAAGCTTCCTAGAGCTGGCAGCACTTTCCAGCCCATAACTCTGGTATACTCCGTGCTAACACAGACACCACCTGAGAATATCACCCTCGGAAGCGTGTGATCACATCCTTTGCAAACTCTCATCTATGGTTCCTGCCACACATTGGGCCTTGGAGAGTTGCAGTTTTGTGGAATGATTTGGGCTGAACAGTGAACTCAGTCATCATAATCTCCAATATCCATTACCTATATTTATTAATCTATTACTATTAATCTCCATTATCCATCATCCATAATCTCCATCATGGACATACCCTGACAATTATTTATTTAAAAACAGTGTTATTATTTTTTTAAAGATTTTATTTTATTTATTTCACAGAGGGAGAGAGATCACAAGGAGGCAGAGAGGCAGGCAGAGAGAGGGGGAAGCAGGCTCCCCACTGAGCGGGGATCCCGATGCGGGCCTTGATCCNCAAGGAGGCAGAGAGGCAGGCAGAGAGAGGGGGAAGCAGGCTCCCCACTGAGCAGGGATCCCAATGCGGGCCTTGATCTCNGAGGATCCCGAGATCATGACCTGAGCCAAAAGCAGAGGCTTTAACCCACGGAGCCACCCAGGCACCCAAAACTGTGTTATTATTAACACAACTTCAGGAAAAGTCCTACGATCCCCTGCCATCCAGTTGTAATCCCTAAGGAGCTGCTTTCAACTAGCATAGAATTTCTTAAACAATCATGGATCCTTGATTTGGCATTGAGTCTGTATCTTAGGGAGTCAAATATTCTGATCCATGATAAAATTGGACCTTCTACTGGATGCCGATACTGGCTAGTTTAAAACGTATTACTATAGCATCAAATCAACTTGTTCTAACATAGTGAGAGGTGTTTGAAAAACAAAAACAAACCAGGAAAGTAATTTTTCAGAGGCTACTATTCATTTTCTTTTAGTAGAAAGTCCATTGCAGGGATTTAATGCGTATTTCCTACATCTATTAGATTCTATGAAACATCTGTTATTACAGCTCATTTCTAAATTTAATGAGAAAAAGAATATAAGCACCTAGAGAGTCAGTGTATATGTCACTACAAGTGGGTAATAATCCAGTTCAGGAAATATTATCAGAAGACCTAAAAGAGGGCGCCTGGGTGGCTCAGTGGGTTAAAGCCTCTGCTTTCGGCCCAGGTCATGATCTCAGGGTCCTGGGATCGAGGCCCGCATCGGGCTCTCTGCTTGGCAGGGAGCCTGCTTCCCCCTCTCTCTCTCTCTCTGCCTGCCTCTCTGCCTCCTTGTGATCTCTCTCCCGCTGTGAAATAAATAAATAAAATCTTTAAAAAAAAAAAAAGAAGACCTAAAAGAAATAGTCTATGAAATATTGGGAAAATGAGAGATTCAAAAACCTTTACATCTTAATGGACAGCCGAATATGCCCTTGGCTTCAAAATGCAAATTTCCAGCTTCTTCTGATAGAGATTAAGATCTCTGAGATGTCAGTGGCAACTGAAGGAGAGAAAGAACCTGAACTATATGACTATCAGGAAGAAGGTTAAGCAGGGTTCACAGGTTTGTTCTAGTTTGTACAGAGAGATCAAATGAAAAGGTCCCTAAGCACATTAAGCCAGGAGGAAAATATAACATGATTTGTCCTTTATTGTAATCACTCTTTTATGTGGCAACACATGCATAGGTACCCATGCAGATAACAGGTGCTAGCTTACACTAGCTGAACCTACAGAGAATCCCTGTGCTCCAAGAAGCATTGTGTCACTCTCAGAAACACTAGAATGCTCACCTCGGCCAATTCTAGTCTTTCTGAGCACCTTCAGTTTCTAATTAAATGCACACTTTTCTTATTTTTCCCTTCTCTATGCTCTTGCTTAAAGTGTGTCTGTTTCATTCATCTTTGAAGAGCTAAAACTCTCTGCTATGCACCTTTAAATAAATGAAAAATCGAAGCTTTCCAGTATCAATAATCTAGACGAGAATGTTCTTCTTATCCTTTATGGAGATAATTGTCTTAATTCTTCTAAAATTTTGGTAGCTTTCTCTATTAAGCCAGGAATTATGTTTTATTTTATTTTAGTCTCACAACCAACCTGTGTAACAGATGTACTTTTCCCCTTTGTTTTAAGACTAAGCTAAAGCTTACACTTGTAGAACTCTCTGCATGAGTTATTCCATAATAAACAACCAAATTTGGGCATCACTTATATGAAAGTCAACTCTGGAATCAAATCATGACTCTGTCCCACCCTAACATCTGACCTTGGATGAGTTAACTCTCATATACCTCATCTCTTTCACCTCTACCATGTGGAAAGTAAGTACCAATCTCACCAGTATTTTAGTCATTAAAAGAAATAATACATTAAAACCCATACAAGATTGTGCCTGACACTGGCAGAAAGTAAGTGTCAATGCGTGGAATTATTCTCTACTCGGTATCTATATCTCTTTTTAATTAAAAACAGTTTCCCATTTTTCCTTAGAGTAGTTTGGATGACTTAGCAGGGAGGTGATTTCTTAACAAATCAAAGCTTTGTATGTCGCTGCAAGAACTGAGCACAGTATCTGTGAAAAGCCATGAAAAATTCTGCTCAAAGGCCTGAAAAGGAGAATCGGGAAGACTCTTTGAGTGCCTTTCAGAGGAATTCACAGAATTTTTCCCCATTCTTGAAATTGGGGTAGGACATCTGAGACAATTCAACTCTCTTTTTCAGAACTAGGCAATTCTGGTGTTTACAGTTAGAGAAATAAAACAGATTGCCATCAGATAGTATCACCATATCAAATAGCAAGATGCCTAATGATCACAAAAGAAGAGCAATTAGCTGTGGTCTGAGAGGCACAGGTTTGTCATCATGGATTAAGTTGGCTCAGAAGGTTCGTGGTTTCAGAGAGATTAGTTCATTATCTAAGTCCTTGTTCCTGTAAAAGCACCTGGGATCATACAGCATTTTAAGTTTTGAAGTCTTTGAGCCTTGGCTCCTTTGTGTATTAAGGAGAACTCTGGCCTGCCCAGGGCAAGTATCTTTTCGTGCCAAGGAAGTGCATCTTGGATGAGGCTCCACGTGACTTTTGACTTAAACCCAACCACTCGGAAAAAACCCCAAGTTTCATTTTGCATAACAGCAGATGTCCATGGGCAAAGAAGGGCTGTTAGAAGAAGACAGAAGAGGAAGGAATGTTTGGGAAAGAGATGGCATATGACTTGGCTGCTTTGAACGCAGCAAATGGCCGGGGTTCCATGGCCTGCATTCCTTTGACAACTCCTGCCCAGACATCCCATGACCTACATTCTTTCTTTTTATGTTGATGTCATCTTACCCAGAAGCCAGATCTTGATTTGGTCTATAAACGTATCCGGCTCGAGATGTCCCTGCCAGCAACCACAGTTTCCATTTCGTGTTTGAATTTGGTGGATCTCTTCTTGTATTTTCTTTTCCAGGATTATCCCAATTTGACAAACCAAGAATTCTCATTTGAAGTTTTGACCAAAGGGAGAGCATTTGAACAGTTCAGTTCAGCTGTCTACAAAGTTATGATCAATCCACTTTAAAGCCTGCCAGCAATTTATATGCTCTTAAAATCGTGTTTAGCCTAGGACCATATGGAAAGAGCTATGTGTGTTTCTGGGGATATTCTATCTTTGCCTTTGTTTAAGGTACTTTCAATGCTTACTGCAAACTCACATTTGAGAAAATAAACAGTACTGATGCTGTCTTTGACATGGCACTTACTCTCACATTAAAAGTATCTCTTAGGGGCATCTGGGTGGCTCAGTTTGTTAAGTGCCAGCCTTTGGCTCAGGTCACGATCCCCAGGTCCTGGGATTGAACCCCACAAGGGGCTCTCTGCTCAGTGGGGAGTCTGCTTCTCCCTCTGCCCCTTGCCCTGCTCATGCTCTCTCTCTCAAATAGATAAATAAAATCTTTAAAAAGAAAATAAAAGTATCTTTTAAAAGACACTATTAAATGAATCAAGGTTTTCACTCATTTGGCATTTCCAGAAAGGTTATGATAGCTTATGAGGTTCCCTTGGCACTCCTAATCGACTAATCTCAATTACTTTTATCAGTTAAGGAGATCATCTATAAGCATATCTGGTTTAAATGAGCCACAGCTCATCCAGTGCCCATTTTTAGAGAGCAAATGATGTAGATATTGCTTCTTGATCAAATATGTAGGTTCTGGGACTTTCAGTCATCAAACTGATGATTTTTCTTTTGTTTCGTAGCTTGACAGAAGCCAAAATGGAGGCAGGGTCATCTCTGTGTCCTTGACAGAAGAACTTTGGTGTTTGTAGCATCAGCCATAAATCATTTTGGAGTGCCCTCACTGAGGTCAGATACCATAATTTTTTAAAACTTTATCAACAGGGACTGGAGGAATGCAAGTTGGAAGAGGGGTTAATATTTGCAAGCAATTTGCTTTCCCTAAAAATGACTGTTCATTTATTTTGAGGAAGTTACCCAAACCTGCACACATGTTAAATATTGAGATAAAAATATTTTTAAATACCTTTATTATGGAGGACAGAGGATCACCATTAAACTGAACATGTTTTAGAATGATGTTTAGTGTTCTCTTTGGTAATGAAAGTTATTTTATGTAATTGAGAGGGAACCATTTCACTGAGGTGAGATTTTGCTCTGTGGGTTATAGTAGTAGAAGGGAGGGGGAGAGATAAGAAAAGTCTGCTGGGTATAAATCCATAGATCACAAGTATGATGGCAAATAAGAATCACCTGAGAGTTTAGAGAACTCCTCCATACCCGGGCCCCACCTAGGAGGTTGTGAATCCTTGGGTCTGAGTGAGTGTGGGCATCTAGAAGTCTAGATGCTAAAGGACCAGGGAAATGAGAGTCTGAGGAAGGACAGCTGGGACAAGGGAACAGTAGTCAGAGTTTCCCCACATGAATTGCCAATGCATCCATGAGAATGGCCCATGAAGTTAGAGCCAGCACCCTAAATTTCAACTAACTCCTCACTCACACAACTCCACCAACTCCAAACCAATAGCGGCTACAGGGAGTAGAGAGTGCAGAATCAGGAAGAAAGAGGATGCTGACTACTGACCACCCCCTCACTTACCTCAAGCCTTCAAGTTAAAAGTGACCACAAACTGGGGAAGGAAGGAACTTTCCATCAGGTAAAACTTGAAATGCAACATTAAGATGACACCTTAATCACTAACGTGAGATTATTCTTGAGACTGAAAGGAGCGAGAAAACCAAGGACCTGTCTGAAATTTTATTTATGGGAGAGGGTGATCACTAGGAAGTTAGACTTTACATCAGAGTTACTTACTCATTTCTTTTTCCTGTGAACACAGAGGAAAGGTGTCTGTCTTAAGTTCAATAGTAAACAGGACTTTCTTAAGAACTAACTAGACATCTGCAGAATCTGAGAAATGGTGCCATTGTCTCACCAAAGCCAGCCAAACCTCAGGACGTGGTATTTGGCTGCATCAAAATCAGTGTATTATTGAATAAAACTTAAAGGAAATTCCCTAGTGAGAAAATAGAGACACCAAAAGCCAAGAGAAGCCTCAAGGTATTGGGGAAAGTGTTGATTGAAGCCATGATAAGAAACATACTAAGGTCAAGAGATAAAAAAAGGTAACTACCTAAATAAATAAATGTGGTCTTGGTCAAAGACAAAATGCTGGAGTGCCTGGCCGGCTCAGTCAGAAGAGAACGGGACACTTGATCTTGGAGTTGTGAGTTGGAGCCCCATGTTGAGCATAGAGATTACTAAAAACAAAACAAAACAAAGCAAAACAACCAATATGTTCCCCCCTTTTTTATTCAGGGGAGTCTGGCTGGGGGTGTATGTGTTGGGGACAGGGGTGGGAGGGAGGTCAAGATTATTTCCTCACACATGCATGTATTTACTTCCCAGTCATCATTTTGTTTAACATTATTTTACTACCATATCCTACAGTTTTGAAATATAGAGAAGCTCCTTTCCAGTTTTTGTTTTTAAGACAAATTAATTGCATTTTATTTGAAACATGGAAAACCTAATATAATTTTTCCCTTCTAGCATTTGCAGTTTAAGGTAGTTTGTTTTTATTTTCATTTCAGTCTCTGATGTGGCTACTTAGAAGCTCTTTGGAATATCTACAATGGGGAAAAGTAACCTTTGTAAAATGGGGTGGAATCAATAGTAATGTCATAGACAATTTCAAATGTTGGGTTAATTTTGTTAACGTTGATTTATAATCAAAGGCTGAAATCTGAAAAAGCCCAGGAAATTATAGTCATCGCATCACTCAAAAGTTTTCCATCCCACGAGGGCAGGGGAAGATGACACAGGCCCAGAAATGGCAGATGAAATAGTTCTAGAAAATAGAGAAGAGTGTTTTTCTTGTCCAAGACTGCATGCCTCTCCCAGTCCTTTGTAATGGCATAGTGAATTTTAATTTCAGGGGAGTATTGGGTGCTAGCAGCTAAAACACCTGAAGGATCCACTGATGGCCTTGGAACAAGGAAATTAAATGGCAGAAGACAGTCTGGTTAAACAACACTCCTTCCCCTCCCCGCCCTAAAGAAAAATACATGTTTCAAAAACCTTTTTGTGTTGTGGCATTTCAAATATTTCCTCCTAATCCCCAGGGCTTCCACATTATTATTACTGTATTAACATTATTTACATTCATGATTTTTTTTCCCTCCTTGAAGCTCTAGGTGATTTAGGAACTTTAAATTGGCCAAAGCTAATAATCCCGAATGCCAACATAAAGACATGATAACTCTGCTGTTCCTAGCTCCTGAGGAATATGTATGCACAGGTCATTGACGTTTTCTCTATTCTTGAAGTTTGGGGGGGGTGGACTATGGAAAATTGCGAGGATCTTTCGATCCTTTATCATTTTGGAGCTAACAGTATTTATAGGCCGTATCTTACTGCTCTTATCAACTCCGAGATTATGTATAGAAACCTACTTTCACTTTCAGAGTCTCAGTGAACTGCCTGAGTTGTGAAGCTAATAATTCTTGGCTTTGTGGTGAGACAGGGTAGTGTTCTAACCTCTTCCCACCAGATAACTGACAGAGATGCTTGAAGGGGTGGAAAGAGTTACAGACAGCAGTCCGGGATTCTGGGTGTTAGGTCCTTTCCTTTTTTTTAAAGATTTTATTTATTTATTTATTTGACACAGAGAGAGAGATTACAAGTAGCCAGAGAGACAGGCAGAGAGACAGGGAGTGGAGGAAGCAGGCTCCCTGCTGAGCAGAGAGCCCGATGTGGGCCTCAATCCCAGGACGCTGAGATCATGACCTGAGCCGAAAGCAGAGGCTTTAACCCACTGAGCCACCCAGGCGCCCTGTTAGGTCCTTTCCAAGTGGGGACTCTGACACCACCACCACAGGGCTCCCACTCTCCCATTGTTATTTTTATGATGAGCAAAGATGGTCATATTGGATAAGTAGCCATTCAATTTTCCAGTGAAGGCTGTCAGGACAACTAAAATATTCCTAGGATGTGCTATTGCCCGATCCCCCAGCTTCGTCTCATAAAATTTCTTGTGATTAGGAAACCCTAATTTACTTGTCTGGGATGCCCACTCAGGGCTATAAAGCACCAACTTTTACCAACATTTTAGCCTACTCAGGGAAGTGTTCTCAAAGGAAGTAGTGACAAGCTTGATTCAGACTTGGGAATAAACCATGTTCTTTATTTCAACTTTGCCAAATTTTTAATTGCAGGAATAAATAGTCCTGTGACTATTTCTAAAGCTGTTCAGGGCTGGTAGAGAGTAAGAAGTATGATGAATTAGCACTCCCCCAAACCAAAAATGACAGAGAATGTTTATGCTGGCCTTCTTTCTTATAAGTCTGCTCCTTTCCCTCATCAAGGCTGGACCCACGTCCCTGAGTATCATTTTACGAATATGTGACATGCATCCAAAGAGGAGCTGGTCATTGACCCAACACAGCAAATTGACTGTCCTTCCTCCTAGAATAGCACCAAGGAATGTGTGTCTCCTTACCAATGATTCAGCACTACTGCCCCCGTTATATGTAGGATAAACCTGCTATAGATACATAGAAATCTAAGAAATACTCAGAATTAGAAGCTCTATTATTATCTAGTAAGACCTCAAATTTCACCTTTTAAAAAAATTAAATTAAAAAACTCATTTGACTAGCACGTTAGGTAAATGTAATGTGTATTACTTGCAAGCCCTAAGACTTCTCTGGGAACATAGAGTCAAAACTTATTTTGAAAATCTAGTTTGCATTACTAATTGGTAGATTTTTTTCTTTATTATATATGCTTTTCCAAAGGCTACCCATAATAAAAAGGTATCAAATGATCTAAAAGAACATTCAAGAAAATTTCAGATTTCTAGAACGAAAGTGTTCCCAAAATAAAATCAAATGTGGGCGCCTGGGTGGCTCAGTGGGTTAAAGCCACTGCCTTCGGCTCAGGTCATGATCCCAGGTCCTGGGATCGAGGCCCACATCGGGCTCTCTGCTCAGCAGGGAGCCTGCTTCCTCCTCTCTCCTCTCTCTCTGCCTGCCTCTCTGCCTACTTGTAATCTCTCTCTGTGTCAAATGAATAAATAAAATCTTTAAAAAAAAAAAATAAAAAAAAAATAAAAAAAAAAATAAAATCAAATGTATGCTTAACATCTCTTTTGTATTAGGTTTTCAAAATGTTACAGTACATATTATTCCCAAATATCTTTGATGATTTGGTGGTTACATCTTTGTTTCTTCTGTTTTCTATTTGTCAAAAATTGGGCAAAAAGAGATAAAACCAAGAGGAAAAAACTTCAGATGCAGTGGAGAATCTGTATGGGAGATCTTTGGTATATAACTTAGCTTCAAACTGTTAATAAGTACTGTGCCACCCAGATCAAACAATGTTTAACAGTAACAGCAGCTCTGTTATTCGGATTTTTTGTGCTTGGAAACTTAAGGGAAAAAAGCTTTTTATTCGTGGAGCCGAGCATTTCAACAGGAAATGGGAGTTCAGCCACTAGAAAAGCACTTTTTTTTCGCCTGACACAAATTTTGCCATTGTGCCTTGATTGACAGCCTTCGCACTGTCTATAAACAATCTACCGGTTGCCCCAAATCACCATTTGGCTCCCCATCCAACATTTAAACATTGAGTGGTTTTGCGCTCAATAAAATTCCTTTTCATTTCGCCCTAGGTTGCCATGTCTCTTCAAACAGAGACGGGAAACCATGGTCTGTGTCAGACAGATTTTAATTTTCAGTCCTCATCCATTCGGGGGAACTAGACACAGCAAACAGACTCTACCCCAAAACCTAGCAACCTGGAGTTTAAACAGCCAATGCCTCTGAGCCCCGGGATGGGGGCCTGGACCTGTTCACACATGAATAAAGAAGATTAAGATTTCCTTTCAAAGACGTGAGGCCTTTTTGACAGCCAGTGTCAACAGCGCTGTCTGCCTTCAATGTGACCCAGTCTTCTAGCACAGATTCCCACAGGGAGGTCCCGCTGATTAGCATGCTTCACACTGCTGCTCCGTGTCAGTATTTAATTGAAGAATAAGGGTGTAAAGTTTTGCAAACTCTTACTTATCCACAAAGAAAGGATAACTTACAGGAATTGTTGAAAGAAAATACCAGTGAACATGAACACCCACAGGGAGCCTTTAAAAAGGGAAGAACAGAGCAGGGAACTGAAGAACCGCAGTGATTTCTATTATCTAATTGCAGAGATGTTAACAAAAGCTGTGTAGTCAAAATGCACGTTTTGCAGTCACAAAAATCCTGCAGAAAGAAACGCATAACTTTTCCTTCCAATAGGGTTATAAATTTGTATTAAATAAGAAACATTTATTCTGAAAACATTTGACAAAAATTCTCTGTCTTCATAAACAGCTCGGGGGAAAATCCTTATCAAAAGATATGACTGAAACTTGAAATACGACTTCTTTGCCCAGAACACTTGGTAATGTTGAATGAAATCAACTAGGGCTTTACTAGATAATGAATTTCACATCACATTACGTACCCTTTATAAGAGCTAAAAAGGAAAAAAAAAGTCATGTCTACAAATGTCAGTTTCACCAATTTAATGATCCCACTTCAATGACGAGTTCAAACACTTAAGCATGTTAAAAATAGAGATCATTTCTGCTTTGAAATTATATATGCCGATTAATTTGCGTGCCTGGATTATTTGGAGATGAGTTAGGAGAGCCGACTTATACCTATTTACAACAACATAACTGTTTTTGATTATGTGACAAATGTTTATGCAGTTTGATACAAACTCTTTGTTCTCTGAGGCTGGATAAGAATGTAAAACCAAAAATGTGCTATCCACGTATATAGATGTCTCATTTCCTCACCCTTGGCCCACTCACGTTGACTTGCTTTTCCAGGGGTGGTAAAGAAAGGGCCACACTGATCTAACCATTTTCATTCATTCATTAAATATTTATCGACCATCTACTGTGCACCAGGGACCCAGGTAGGAACTGAGAATGGAGGCTGCAGTGTCCAGGAGCCAGCTCCTACAGACGACGTGGGAGATCCAATTGCACTCACTCTTCCCAACCCTGTGTCTAGGATTGTCATACGGGTAACTTGAAATTAGCTAAAATAGAAGTACTGACACCACCATAATCAGCAACACCACGGGCTTGTTTTTTCAGAGTCCTGTTAAGCATTTATTAGCATATCACTGGATGGAGGGGTAAGTAAACAATTGATAAGGTTCTTGCCTTCCTAGATCCTCCAGCCAAGTGTTGACTAATTACCCTTGCACACTGTGTATTCAGCAATAATGGTGCACTCCTGGTAGCAGAGCAGGGGGGAAGCTACAGAGGGATTGAGTCTGAAGTTTTGTTTACTGGGATTTTAGCAGAGCTGGTACAAGGTGAGAATGCCTGCAAGCCAGGAATAGAACTAGGCAAAATGGCAAGAACCGGAGGTCAGATCAACACGTGGAGTCGTCAAGGCCAGGGTGAGGCCTCAGCTATAGTAAATTCTCAATTTATGAGACAGCCATGGAGAGAATGAAGAAACACCAGTCTGAGCCATCAAAGCTAAGGTGCCTTTCAAACTACAGTCTAAACCAGCATAAGTGTGGTCTCAATGAGCCTTCATACCTCGCACAAACTTCAGCTGCCAATTAACTGCTCCTAGCCCTTCCTGATGGAAAGGGGGCTGTAGGGCAGTTGTTCTCAAACTGATCTATAAGAGAATCAACTGGAGGCTTTATTAGATCGCAGATGGCAGGATCGCAGCCCCAGAGGCTTTGATTTAGTTGGTCCAGGGCAGGGCCCAGGGAATTTGCATTCCTGACATGTTGTTAGGAGATAATGATGCTGCTGGTTAGGGGATAGCACTTGCAACCGCTGCCTCACTGCTTTAGAATTGAATCAAACAAACCCAATGTCACCTGTTTCAGAAGAGCAATGGTCCAGGCCTCACTCTGGAGGCCAAGAACTGCTTCTCACCATTGCAAGGGGTCATTAATAGGTGGGGAAACCTTCCCTAGTGGCATGGCAACAAGTGAGATAGTTAACTGTCACACATTAATATGTTCTGTCTTCCACACATTTGGTCTTCATGGGGTGATGGTATTTTGGAGGTATCTGTAGGATCCTTTGAACTTGACAGCTCAGAAATTTCCTAGAACAAATAAACACGTCCTATATAAAATACAGCAACTCATACCAAAAAAAAAAAAACCTACTTTATTACCAGAGCAGACACCACGACAGGCATACTTGTGCATGTACCTTGTGATTATTGTCTGAGAATACACAAGGAGAACACATATGAGTATGAACACAAATGAATTCAATCAGTCAGATCTCAGCAATGCTCCATGTCCAGTCAGCCTCCCAGAGCTGTATTTTAGCACCAGGCATGAGAACATCGCATTCAACTCTAATCACAGTGATTGACCGAGACCATAGACCATTTCAAAGTATATTGATGACTAATAAACAATAATTTGAAAATACTTACTTCACGACTAGGAGAGAGCAATTTCAAGAGATGATGCAAAAGGACACACAGGCCAACCTCTGCTGATAGGCTTTTGCATCCCTCCCTGACATCACTCCTCACTGTATTCTAGCCAATTCAGCTTAGTGGTCACAAAATTGGGTTTCGGTCAAGGGTGACCTCATTTGTAGGAGGAGCAGGTGATTATACCGTGGTTTCGTTTGAGTGGTTCTCGCTATGGCTCCATTAGCAAAATAGAAGTCTATCACCCCAATACTGTCTGTTGCTTCGCTACCATAGCTGATTCTTTCCGCCCTTCACAGGATCTGTTCACGTTCAGAAGGAGTGTTCACCTTTTGATGTGAATGCCCTTGGAGAGGCCACAGCTCTAAGCAGGATATTAGCTCAAACGCAAACATAACCTGCCTTACAAAGTTAGCACTTTATCTCTACTGATTTGTACCAAGACTCAGCCATTATTAATCAAAAATTTTTCCAGAAGTGAGTATACTTTTACTGAAATCAAGTGCAAAAAATACGATATAATTTTGGAACAAAATGACTTTTATTTGGTGATATTTAAAAAAATCTCTGACTGTATCTTGGATGTTATGGAGAATCCAGCAAATAAACTGAAGGAAAAAGAGGAAAGAGAACTCTGTGAACTAGAAATAAACAAAGGCAGGGAAGGATAGATGGGATTACACAAATCAACAGTGACAGCATCAAAGAACTTCCTAAGTTATACTGTGCACAGTATTGATGCAGAATCTTTATAAATGTCTGTGTAACAGATGCTGCCTGAGAAATATTTAGAGTTAGAATTCTGTTCGTTTTAACGCATCCAGTATCGGCATAAAATACGTGATAAAATATTTTACAGCTTCAGTTTTACTGGGATTCATTTTAATTTAAGTTAGCCTGAGAAAATTAAAACAAGCAGTTATTTATGTCGTGAACATGTATAGGATTTCAGGAATGAAATTTTAATTGATAACACGTTTTTCATCTAATTCATATCATTTCATATGTAGCACAAATAGAAGTCAACTTATATTCTAATTTACTGAAGTAAATGTGTCTAGACGTTGAACGATTATAGGGAAACAGAGATAAATATAACAGATACACAAACACTCTGAAATTGATTCTGTTCTGGGATTTCAGCTATTTAAAGGAGCTCGTTTTCAGACTCAAGAGCTGGATCTGGCAGCAGTTGGGGATTTGTCATTTTCAAACATAATCTCTACCACAAATAAAAGTACTTTTTATTCATTTCCATAATTTGTTTGAGTGAATTCGAACCAACTTAGAGAACCATGTGTATTGTTCCCACAACTCACATAACTTTGTAAAGCATTTCTCATTCAGTGTGGTTCTTATGATCCGTCATTTGCCTACGGTCCTAGGAGAAGTTAAAGCAATCATTTCGGTGGCCCTTAAAATTGAGGATCATGTGACTGAACCTACGAGTTCCCACTTTGGAGATTTTTTTTTTCTCCAGACAGAATCTGGGTTCTTTCTGCATAGTGTCAGAGTTCAAACTTTCTTATCCACACAGGAGGGGAGGGAAAAGTGGTGACATCCTGGAGCTTCAGAGAGCTGGTTGCTCAACCCTCGGGTATTTTGCAAGCCAGTTCTTAAGCACAGCCATTCCAAAATGTTTAATTATAAGAGCTTACGAAGTATTGAAAATTTGTTGGACGCCTGGGTGGCTCAGTCGGTTAAGTGGCTGCCTTCAGCTCAGGTCATGATCCCAGCGTCCTGGGATCAAGTCCCGAATCAGGCTCCTTGCTCAGCGGGGAGCCTGCTTCTCTCTCTGCCTCTCCCTGCCACTCTGCCAGTTTGTGTTCTCTCCCTCTTTCTCTGACAAATAAATAAAAAATCTTTAAAAAAAATTTGCTAAGAGAATAGATCTTATGTTAAATGTTCTTACCACAGAATAAAATGACAGTAATAAATAGTAATAAAATAAGAAGGAGGGAGAAAATTTTTTGGAGGTGATGGATAGGCTTTTATGGCATACATTGTGGTGATGGTTTCAGGGGCATAGTTTATCTCCAAATGCATCAGAATGTCTCCTATTAATTATGTGCATCTTTTTGCATATCAAAAGCCCCTTATAGGGATGCCTGGATGGTGTAGTCAGTTAAGCATCTGACTCTGACTCTTAGTTTTGGCTCAGGTCATGACCTCAGGGTGAGATCGAGCCCCAAGTCAGACTCCATGCTGAAGTCTGCTTGAAATTCTCTCTCTCCCTCTGTGCCTCTCACTTGTGCTCCCTCTCCCTCTCTCTAAAAATAAATAAACCTCTTTTAAAAAAAAACTTATCAGTAAATATATATTGGGTACCAGGACCAAAAGTAATAGACACACAAAATTCATCACATTCCAATTATTTTAAAACATCTTCTATTTCCTATTTGTTAGGCTCTAAAGTACCGTGTCAGCTTTTGAAGCTAGAATGAGATTTTTTCTTCAAGTTCAGTGATCATCAGTGATTTCTTTTCTACACAGCATTTATTTCTTTTCCATCTGAGTTTGGAGGGGCACCATCCCTTATCTTCCAACACATAATATGTATTTAAGAACATTTTTCTTTAAATGAGTTGGTTGGAGAACAAGAAGAAAGTCAAGGATACCATTTGCAGGTAGAAAAGTGGACCTTTTCCTTTTATTCCAAGTGCCAGCTGGAGAGTCTACATTGGAGTTCTTGAGAAGATACTGCAATGGGTTATGTGTAGGCAGTCAGACACCCAGTCCACCTTGTCTTGCTCATAAAGGGTTAATCTCATGACAACAGGGAGATGAAAATCTCAGCTATCAAGTTCAAGAATTCTCAAAGCTTTAGAATTGCAAACCAAGAGCCCCTTTGTTTCACTACCCATCTGTTGAAGTGTATTCTTGTTCCATCAGTACACACATACACAAAGCTGCAGGTTGTGTTTATCTTCATTTGCAATTAGCTTAGTGCATTTTGTGCCCTAAATGTATACTGGGTAATGGTATCTGTCTCTCTCAAAACTGAAGTTCGTTGCAAAAAATTAATTCATTCTAGAAAATATGATCGTTCTTTAAACACTTTAAAATGTAATTCTACAATCATATCTAATAGGCAAGAGTTTAGATTCAACTTCAGATAGCATTTCTTCCTAACCAACAGTCTCTACTTCAGAAAATCAAACAGATTGCCTTGTATAATTGTGCATTTGTTATCACCACCATGTCAAACTTCACATTTACTTCCTGAGCCCCAACAAGACCCCTCAGAGAAGTATTATGTATTTGTCAATATTCTGGAGCTTTGAAACTCCCAAGTCCTTCTCCCATTTGACCCGAAACTTCCTCTCTTCTCAGATTCCTGTCTTTCAACACAAAACAAACAAACCTTTGCTTAAATTAGTCCATGTGTGAATTTTTAGGGTCATTTGTTTCAGATCCAAAAAGACTCTAAGTCTCTTTGTTAAATTTTGATCTATCTTTACCCAAATGCTAGTAGCCTGAACTCTTAACTGTAGCTGCTCCTGGGCTCAGTATCAAATGCTCTGTAGAATTTTGGTGTCTGTATCCCATTGATTTCTCTTTTCAGAACATAGCAGAAGTGCAGGAATAACACTTTTGTTGGATGTGGGCCTTAAAGTAGCTGTTAATTTCTGGCACTTTTAAGAATCTGAAGCTATTCATCATTCAGTCAACATTTATGGAGTTGATCATACTGTTCACATTAGCCTGGTATTTGGCATTCAGTTTCATTTTGATGATAAACTTTGATATCATTTATTAAATCATAAATAGTAAAAAATAATGCAAGCGTTATATTACATGTGGTCTTTCCTCAATTTCTCAAGCTTTATTGCCTTTAGGGAAAAAAAGCAATACTTAGATAAAAATAGAATATTTTAAAAATTTCTGTGATTTTCATTAGTTTCGAGGCAGCCATCTTCATTCTCACAACTGATTCAGTGATTTGTATAAAATGATGAAGTCTTAAATATATTCCTTACAACTTTACCTGCCTACATATAGTACAAAATTCATTGCATTTAAAAATTAATGTTCAAAAAAATTAAGATTAAAGTTGAAAGTTTTGCCTCCAATCACATTTCAATAATTGGTTCATTGCATTATTCAGCTAAATTGTCAACATTACATTCATTCCACAAATATAACCAGGGCCAACAAGCGACAGATGTCGGGAAATACACCAAGTAGAATTAGAAGCTGCACATAAAATTTATATTCATCACAATTATCTAAATATTTCAAATACATCTCTCTAATCTATATGGTGTCATTGGAAAACTACACAAATGATATTCTGAAACCTTGGTGAACATAAAGTAGAAGTCAAAATCTTGGCAATGTTGATAAATCATTTTCTTCACATTTCTTAGGAAAATGACATTTGAAATGGACTTTAAAAATGGTCTAAAAGTAGAAATCTGTAAGGAAGAGGGAGGCAGTTGAGAAATTCAAAATAAGGAAGCATGGTCCCATGTGAAGTCTAGAGACTACTGAGTCAGAGTTTTTGGTGATCCAGCAAGTTGCCTTGACCCCTCAGGCACCCTACAGGGACCTGAAAGTCTCCACTCCACTAACTTGGTTACAGGGGCCTCTGCAGGAACTAGGTCTTATACTGGCTTCTTAGAGATGTGAACTTTATCCTACCTACCTGAACTTTATGTAGAAGCCATTAAAAAAATCTTCCACAGCCCACAGTGATTCATTTCCAGAGCTGGCTCAATCTCTGAGACTCTTCTAAGAATCCTCATGTTCCATTCCCTCTTAAACTAACACAAGAGAAAAATCCAGGGCATCCAGAGTGGACATGCCAGAGCATAATTAAAAATTAGTATCATCAGATCATATAAATAAGCAATTTTTAAGTATTATATGTCAATCCCATATTTTGTAAATGCCAGATATTGATATAGTTAGTACAAATGGATTATATCTATGGCACAGATATTTAGAATCTTCACTCTAAAAAAAGACATTTAAACGCAAATACCCATTAATAATAATAATAATAATAATCTTTTATAGACAATTGAACAAACATTAGGGAGAAAAATCAGAGTACTACAGTGATAAAGAAAATCCAATGATATACTTCTGAAATTACTAAATATTTCCTAATTCAAGAGAGCCTATTTTACAATAGCTAGTATGTGGAAACAACCTAACTCTCCATTGACAGATGAGTGGACAAAGAAGATATGATGAACAGATGGAATATTTTTCAGCCACGAGAAAGAAGGAAATCCTGCCATTGAGGCACTATGGATGAATCTGGAGGGCACTAAGTTAGGCAAAATAAGTGGACAGAGGATCTCACTTGTATATGGAATCCAGAAAAAAATATTTTTTAAAAGTCAGACTCAGAAACAGAATAGAATGATGGTTACCAGGGGCTGGGAGGTGGGGGAAATGAGGAGATGCTGGTCAAAAGGAACAAACCTTTACATGGAAGATGGATAAGTTCTGAGATCTAACGTACCGCATGGTGACTCAAGTTAATAATACTGTATTACATAATTGGAGTTTGCTGACAGAAGATCTTGGGCATTCTTACAGGGTGGAGGGGGAGAAAGAGAAAAGGCAACTATGTGAAGTGATAGATGTGTTAATTAACCTGATTGTGGTAATCATCTAACAATGTAGGCATGTAACAAATCATCATGTTGTATACTTTAAATATATGCAATTTTGTTGGTCAATTATACTTCAATAAAGCTGGGAAGAAAAAAGAAAAGAAAAGAAAAACATTGCCATGTGTAGTATTTAGAAAAGATGACTTAGACTGTATATTCAAAAATGGCCTATTTTGCTTGAATAGGACGAATGGGACAATTTTCAACTCCTGTCTTCTAAAACACTAAAATTATAAGCATTATACTCCAGTTGTAAAAATGTTACTGTGCTGTTAATACTTTATTAGTAACACAGATCCACTATTAACCTTGAAACTTCTTTTGCAATTTGTAAAAAGAACATCATTAATACAAGGACTCAAACATTCAGTGTTTCATGATTTAAACCATAAGTATTCTTATGTTTCTGGTAAAACAAAATACTCAAAGTCACTCTCTGTTAGTTGATGTATATCTGTGACTGCTTCACACCTCATTTGACAGAAATATTATGAGGTCTGAGTTGGTATTTGTGGACAACTCTGTATATTTTTCTCATGGCAAAGAGCCAACAATAATTTTACATGTCTACCACTTTTTATGTAGAGCTGTATTGGAAAACACTTGCCAAAATGACCTCGATGGAGGTCTAATCTCAGATGATGGCCAATGAACAGATACTATAGACGAAATACAGGGAGGTGGAGACACTAAGAAAACCAGAACAAAAGTAATTGGATTTTAACAAAATGTTAGGCCCCAAATCAGTAAATGGTATATTAATCAAATATGAAAGTAAAGTCAGCAGGAATATTGATGGGTCCACTTTGATAAGAAAGGATTTTGTGAGTAAGACATTTCGTGCATTCACCAGAAAGTGTTCAAGAGATTTCTAAAAAGACAGTATCCAGTTATCAGTCTCGACAGGAGTGACTTCCCTGGGTCTCTAAGAAGAGTCTTGCTCAGAGCTCCTGATATAGGCAGACCTTGGTAAGACAACTCCATGAAACTCTTTAGATCCTTTGATCTAGTAACTGAGTTTGACCAACTGACCCAAAACATTTCTGTTCCTTCTTTCCTCTATTTTCTTTTTTCTTTTTTTTTTAAAGATTTTATTTATTTATTTCACAGAGGGAGAGAGATCACAAGGAGGCAGAGAGGCAGGCAGACAGAGAGAGGGGGAAGCAGGCTCCCCGCCGAGCAGGGAGCCCGATGCGGGCCTTGATCCCAGGACCCTGAGATCATGACCTGAGCCGAAAGCAGAGGCTTTAACCCACTGAGCCACCCAGGCGCCCCTTTCCTCTATTTTCATTCGCTTAGTCCTTCTGTCTTGAATGAGCTGACCCTCTCAAGATTAATCTTTCTGAATATCAAGCTATGAGAATGGTTGTTACATTTCTGTATTCTAGAAGTTCACAGTAAATGCTAGGATAGAATTTTACTAATGCATTGAAAGAGAATATTTCAAATTTTAAATAGGCTCACAAATTGATTGCTTCACTGTCAGTTTGGCTCACAGGAACTCAAGTTTTCTCAAGTGACAATTTGGTTGTCTGGATTCTAACTGAGTCTTCTAAATGCACTTCCTCTATAGCTAATCTAATATGACCAGATCACATATTCTCCCAAGATCCAAAACAGAATGATTTCTTCTTTTTCACTTTCAAAGGGTAAAACTTGTCACAGAAATTTTCCTAGAGGGTTTTGCCTCAGAATTGGAAGATTACCTATTTATATATTCTCTGCCTTATATAAAGTACACATTCCTGAAAAAGAAACAATTTCTTTTTTTTTAAAGAAACAATTTCTTATTAATCCTGATTATTTTCTCATACTTCTTTACCTCTCCAGTTCTGTATCCTCAGATTATTTTTCATGCCACCCTTCAGAAGCTCTTGTTTTAAAGGAAAACATTCTTAACTGGTTTTCTTCTCAGTTGGCCTCTTGATAGCCAATCTTAATCTTGGACATGGCCTTACCTAACACCTATGTACTTATGACTCTCTAATGTTTACACTGAGCCAAGATTTCTTACCACAGTGCAAGAACCATATATCCAACTGCTTACTGGGTAGCTCCACACAGATGTCTTACTGGTATCTCAAATTTGATGTGCACTGAAATAAATTTATTATCTCCTCCAAACCTGCTTCTATATACCTATCACAAAGAATGTGGTTGTTCAAACCATTATAATCTCATATCCAGGTATTATAATAAACACTATGAGTACCATGCCTCTTATCTTATGCTTCTTTGTCTATAATCCATATTCCATGTGGCTCCTATTAATTAATTCAAGAAATACTGAAAGAATACAAACTGTTAGGCATTATTTTAGGCATTGAGGATCTCAGTGAACAGTGACAACAAAAAGATTCTGCTCTAATGGAATGTATATTTTAAGATAATAGACAATAAAATAAGTATATAATTTGTCAAGTTATGATAAGTAGTATATAAAAAAATAAAGACAGATACTTAAGCATGTCATTCTGCTTATCAAAATCCTTCAATGACTCTCAATTACCTTCCTGATAGAATCAAAACTCTTTTCCTTGGCATACAATGCAAGCAGACCTCATTGACTTCCTTTCTGTGTAGATACCTTTAGCCATATGAATAAATTCTGTCAATATTCTGTTTTCAATGCCTGGAAACTTGTCCTGCTTGTCACTTTCTAAAAAATGTATTTCCATATTCCATGTCTTATCTTTGCCTTCTCTTCATTAAGAAGCCTTCTGTGTGAAACATTTTCACCTAAGCAGAATTAGGCATTCAATCATCCAAAGCCCTTTTTTATACTTAAAAATTTATATTACAATGTTTATCTCTCCACTCAACATTCATTTATCAGAGGGTAGAAACAATTTTCTTTCTATTTATAACATCTAGCACATAACATTGAAATATAATATGCTTTCATTAAAGAACTAAAGGATTTTTTAATAAAGCATGAATCCTATGTTAAAAAATCAGGTATCTTAGGTTTGTTGTTTCAAAGATTTTTTTACTCTTCTTGCAAACTGAAAAGATAGACTACCCATTTCTTGGATGTTGGAAAAAGACATAAGACTCCTGAGACAAATACAAAAGACAGTTTAAGATTCACAGCAATTTCAAAATCCAGAGTATCAGCAATTTGTTGTTTCACTGAGTCCCAATTTCCAGGATGATGCTAAGAAGGCCAGGTGGTGCCTGTGGATATAGAGGGTCATGTTATGGGAGAGGAACCCTGAGCTTAAGGAAAACCGAATCTTTTATAATGGACAGTAAGCTTGTCTGACCTTTGCCCTTAGAGAAGATTTTTCTTTATCATATTGAACAGTAAACAAATCTGTCCTTTCCTCAGTCTTCTAAGACTGTTTGATCTACAAACATCCTTGAAAACATCACTGAGAACAAAGGCAGTCATGTACTGTTCTCCAGTGTGTTTGTAAGAAGTGTAAAAATGTGAAAGACGCATGGACAACTGTCTCCTCACAATAGTAAATAACTTCTCTTGTTGATATGGTTGTTATTTACTTAAATGTTGCTATTTAAGGTCAGTTGACAAGGATACTGATGTATATGAAAGAGCGTCAGAAGAAAATTTCCTACAATGCCATCCTCATTTGCCTTCCTTTTAAATTAGAACAAAGTCTGCCCTTCTCAAAAAAAGAAAAGAAAAAAAAAAAAAGAATCTCATCCAAAGCAATACAAAATCTTCTGAAGTGTTTTCTGAAGTACCTCTTCCCACTTGCTAAGTAATTTAAGTTACCAAACATAAGAGAACACTAACTAGGTGTCTTGGCCAATATATATACACTGACCAATAATCAGGACCTTTTAACAGTATGTAGGGTGAACATGTTAATGCATATTTTAAGTCTTAATCTACAACAATCATATAATTTGACTAAGCATGATAGATTTTATTAGAAATTCTAATCCATATTTCAGAATTGACTCTGTTAAAATTACATAACAATCTGTGTCTGAAATTTTATGTATCATCTCCTCATGGTTTTCAGTGCTTATTTACATCATGCTTCCAATATACTTATAAAGATATTATCCCATTAAATTAAAATTATCACCCATTTTTTACTGCATTTATACAAGGATGAATTACATTTTAAGAGGCATTTTAGAAATTGTGTCTCTGTCATAGAACACAGAAATTGCTTTTTCTAAACTCATAAACTAAACACTTATTTTGGGACGTAGAAGTAGAATATGCATGGTTAGTAATGTCAAATTGGGACTAAGTCTCAAAGATATTAGAAGTTACAAAATTGTTAGAGTTACTCAATGTTGTCGAAGAAGAAGAGATGGATGCATCAGATGGCATAGTTTCAATCAACAGATTCAATGAGTCCAATCCCTTGCAAGATCTGCCATTAAAATAGTAAAGCAGATGTGGACAAACTACAATCTGCAGGCCAAATCCAGCCTGTTGTCTGTTTTTGTAAATAAAGTTTTATTGGAACATCATCACACTCATCCTCTTATTTTTATTCATTTATTATTATTTATTATTATTATTTCTATATCATTATTTTTGTTCATTTTTTAAAAGATTTTATTTATTTATTTGACAGGGAAAGAGAGATCACAAGTAGGCAGAGAGGCAGGCAGAGGGAGAGAGGGAAGCAGGCTCCCTGCTGAGCAGAGAGCCTGATGTGGGGCTCAATCCCAGGACCCTGAGACCATGACCTGGGCTGAAGGCAGAGGCTTAACCCACTGAGTCACCCAGGTGTCACTTTTTGTTCATTTATTATTGTTCTCACTGCAATGGCAGAGTTGGGGAGTTGTAATGGAAATCATATAGCCTACAAAACCAAGAATATTTACTCTATGACCCTTTACAGGAAAAGTTTGCCAACCTCTGTCACATAGAGAATGGCAACTCCAAATGTTTTCTAAAGGTCCAGACCAGTTACTCAAGTTTCTTGCTGATTTAAACAGAAAAGAAATTTGTTAATGACTACTGAGTAGCTTATAGACTCATCAGGAGGGTTGGAGAGCTGATCTTGACTGCCCACTTCAGGAATAATGTCTAAAATTTTGTTGGAACTGACCCAATTAGGATACCAAGGCTGTTACCACCACTAGCATTAAATATTGCAGCTTGCACCACTAATACCATTAGCACTGACCAATGGAGTCCAACCTTAACATCACTGCTTATGTCCCAGTACTCAGGCCACCTGTGATTATTGCCATTGCCAGACAGTCTCTGAGGTAGGTGGGTCTGACTAAAGGAAACTTAGTTCACGTGCTTGTACTTCAGCTGCAAAGGATTCTAGGACAATTAGTATCTTGCATTTTCAATATCTCTCTGCCAGGAAGTCATAAAATGGGGCATTCTCTAAAAATGAGAAGGAACTTCAGACATTGGGTTGCCTAAAATCATGACTTTAATGTCCACTTGAAACTGCCTGGAAATACTACAGCATTGAGTCAATTAATAGACATTTTTCCTTGTATGATACCACATGAAACATAATAAGATTATTTAAGGTATGACTAACAGATTCAGAAGACTTAAAAGGGTCAGATAGAAAAACGAAAGAGACTAGGTTAAAAATAAAAATTGAGACTGCTGGTGACAGTGGCAAACAGGAGAGCATAAGATTAATCTAAAGGCAGTCTATTGCAATTATTTTGCACAAGATTACTATGTAATTTTCTCCAAGTGAACTGATGCTTTGAATCATAGATTGAATTTCAAATGTAAGTCTGTAATATGTAATTATGTCACATGACTTGTGAGAGCTTAAGTCTTTGAATTTTTGTTAACACGTCTGCATTAGTACACTAATAAGGTTGTGAATATGGGCCAATATTATTTATTATGACTATTTGCATTGGTTCATTTATGCACCTAATTTAGGAGGACCTACATCAGCTGGGCCCTTATGGGTCTGGAGTCCCTCTGGAAGACAAAAATAGAACTAGAATTTTGAACTTTTGAAAGTCTATAAATAAATTATGGGTTTATTCAATGGTATTCTCTTAGCCATGAAATTAAAGCCAAAATAATGAAAATTGAAAGATTAATATAATGCATATATTTCCACAATCAAAAATCAAATATTCTCAAGTGAGGCTTTTGTAGAATTCCTTGTTTATGAAGCAGATGGCTAAGAAGCTAATAAGTCCTTTCTATACCCTATGGTTTCTACCTGATGATCATATGCAAGGAATTCAACTATGATCTTGAAAGCTAATGAAAAATAAATTATTTCTCAATTGCAAAATGTAAAGTGGCTAATTATTTTGGGAAAAATCACAATCACCTGAAATCTGATCTGAACAATAAAATCAATGATAGAAGAAACATGTAAAAGAAAGCCATAAATGGTAAAACTAGAAGTATCCTACACATCACAGTCACCATGAGTAAGATTAGGTGAACTTGAGATAATTTAAAATGTTCCAGAATCCATTTAAAATAAAATGTGGATTTTGGCAGTCTAACTCTATAAGTAATTTTTCAAAATAACCCATCTTTTCTAGATTTGATCATGAATTCCATCTAACTGTATAAAGAGTTATCTCCATTCTGTAGCAAAGTTTCAGTTTGTGTTTTGGTCTTTTGTTTTGTTTTGCAAATTATTGGAAAAGAAAACTTCATGGTAAATATAGAAAATAATTATACCATGTAAATTAACTGAGTCTCTCCAATATAAACCTTGGTTGATTAACAGTGAAGTGCATATCATCTGGACTTATGTGTTGGACACTAAAATATAAAATTTATGTTTCCTCAAGTAGCATCTGGACATGAGTCATTTTTCTCCATTGGGTTTAAAACCAAACAGAAATCTTACAGTGGGACTAGCAAGTAACCTTGATTATCTATTCTTAGGGAAACTTGCCTAATCCACATCTCCCACTGTTACAGTCATTCCCAAGTCATGTGGTACTTGAAAGTGCTCAATTAAACTTAAATTAAGACACTTATTTAGGAACCCAGAGGGTCGGTGGCATGATGTTACCTCAGTATCAGATATTAGTAAACAAATATTACCTCAGTAATATTACAAAGCATCAATAATACCACATACAGAATATTCTGAAAGTGGCTCCCTAGAGAAACAGTATGTACTGAGTTATCCAGCTGATTGCTAATCAACAGAGATTCTTTGTTATCTGTCTCTTATCTTGTTGTTTTCTTCCTATTGGTCCTATGATTCTTGAAAGTAATACATTATCTTTTAGTTAGGACATTTTGAGTCTTATAATTAAGACATTTTAAAAGTATTCACAATATTTAAAATACTTATTCTAGTTTTACTTGGAATACTATAAAATTAGAAAACACAAAAATGTCCATCAATAGAAGAATGACTGGGAAAATCAAGGAACTGTACAGTGATATACTAAATAGTTATCTCAATAAGGTAACCTTAGATGTACAGACTAAAGGCATACATGAGATATTTTTTTAAAACCTTAAAAATCAACATGTGTTATATGCCCTTTTCCCTTTTTAAAAGTTACATATCCGTGTGTGGTGTGCATGCATAAACACAGGGAACAAAATACTAGGATTGAAGAGGACAAAGGGACTTTTACTTCAGAGCCTACATAAATTTTAATAGTCTATTTATACTTTCTATTTAATAGTCTATTTATACTTTCTATTATGTTTATTTTCCTCTATTTTTTCAAGTGAAACATCTACTACTAATTCAGGAAGTATATGCAAATAACTTTGCCAACCACTATAAAACCAAAAATCTATTGGGGAGTTTAAAATCTCGCCCTTGGGACTCCTTTGACAACCCAAATCAGAAGAAATTTGTTTCCTGCTCAGCTTCTAGTCCAATATAGGGGGCTCTGTGATTTTAAAAAAGCTACCGTAAAAACAGTGAATTACCCTGCAGTCCTATATCATTAAATGATGTTTTATTTATTCCTGACTAGATCTCTGATTTAAAAAAATTTATTTGGGCAAATGGTCTTTCTCTTCAATTTCCGCGGGTTTAAAAAATATATATATATTTAAGTACTTCCTAGATTAAAGCAACAAAGGTAACTTAGGGCATCCTACCTTGACGGTAGAGTACTACTGTGAAAAGGTATGGAAGAATTGACCTCAGATTTCTTTCCAATACTGACCAATTAATAAAAAAAAATTGTGTTCCTGGGGCACCTGGGTGGTTCAGTGGTTAAGCGTCTGCCTTCAGCTCAGGTCATGATCCTGGGTCCTGGGATCAAGCCTCACATCAGGCTCCCTGCTCTGCGGGAAAGCCTGCTTCTCCCTCCCACTCCCCCTGCTTGTGTTCCCTCTCTCCCTGTGTCTCTCTCTGTCAAATAAATAAAATCTTAAAAAAAAATGTGTTGTTTACATTTTACTTTGCTAGCAATGCTTAAAAGTAGATGTTGCAATATGTATTGGTCATGGACTTTTGGAGATAATCATATACTTTCAAGTACAACTTGCTCTAGTAAAGAAAATGTTTCAGAAAATTAAACCTTCTTGCATTTTTTTTTCAAATCTCTATTGAGGACCTACCATGTTCTTAGCATTCAAATTGTATTTTGTAGACTACTTCCTATGCATAGAAGTGGCACCAAAAAAAGTATTCTAACAAATGGGGTGAAAAATATGGGAAGATTAGTTAGCATCAAAATATCCAAATGTCAACACCTTGACCTTTATGATCATGTTTTGGAGCTCAGTGTAGGTGTGTGGCTATGAAGCAATAATTTCCTATAGGCCGTGTTCAGTGATCATATCCAGGGATATGATGTGATATTTAATAAACAGATACAATCGATAAGAGTATAATTGTTATGTTAGTTGTGATTTAGTTTAGTTTCAAGGATCAAGATGTGGCCACAAGTCACCACTCCTAACATAGTGAGAGTAATTTATATTCTGTAAGGTTTATCTGTGCAAGGCAGAATGTTCAAGAGCTTTCTCATGCCTACTGAAATAGGTGCTTTGGACCTATTTCAGAGAATTTTATGAAAATATTATTTAGGGCAAGACCGATCTCTTTGAGAATCGTTTTCTTCTCTTCAATTAGAAATCAAAATAATAGACAAGTCTAAATGGAAATGGTATATACCACAGGGGACTCTCCAATTCAAAACAGTGTTTCTTTTTCCAATGAACAAACTAATTGAAGAAACGGAAGTAAGTTGTTAGGAGTAAAACTGATTGTCTAAGATATGATCAATTAGGTCTCCAACAAATCATTCCTTGAATATCATCTATAATGCTGTTTGAGTCCTTAGTGCTGTTCTTCACATATTTTTGGCTCTCTCTTTTGGGCTGTGGAGCAAAACTGGGCTTCTCTACTTTCTTTGAAATTAGACTTGTTCAAGTAACTTGCTTTGGCCAATGAAATGTAAGTAGACATTTTAAGAGCCAGGTTGGGGTTTGCCAACATCACTTTTCCACTGTCGAGAGAGGAGTTATGTCAGGATGAAGCTTTTGTCATTCTAGGTCCCTGAGTAACCAAAATGAGTAGAACTCTTTTGGCCCACATTAGGTGGATAATGTGCACGAGAAAGAAACTTCTGTTGTGTTAAAATTTGGGGGTGGTGTTTTATTACCAAAACGTAATCTACTCTATCCTGTTACAAATAAAACACCTTCCTTTCAATTCTAACAGCCATCTCTCCCATCTTTTTCTTCTATTTCTAATTCCTTTTCATGAACAACATCTGCCTAGGTCAAGTTCAAGAAGACAGAATCCTTTGTGAATTTGTGAGTTTAAAGCATCACTGGGATACAGCCAACAATAATTTTATTTTCTAGGAGAATGAGGATGATAGATTGCAAAACATATTTAAAAATTGTTCACTAGATGACATATTGCACCCTGAAGAAAACAGACATCACATACTTCATTTATTCTCTCCTAGAATGCAAACACAGTCCTATCGTCCCATCTCTTTCGATTTATGTTCACAAATACATACCTGGCAAATTTACAAAATACAGCTTCTGTGATTCTTAAAAAGTCTATCTCTGGGCAAAATCCATAATAAACCAAAACGAATAAAATTTAGATTTTTCAAAATGCCATTTCTATCTTTAATATTTGCAAAGCAGTTACCAACTTCCCTTGGACTTAAGACCATTAGAGGCTAATGTCGAATAAACTGCCAAAGTATTTTGCTGTTGGCTTAGAGAAGGGAATAAAGTATTGAAGGAGAATACCCAGCTCAGCCACAGTCAACTTTGTGTTGGTTAATGTTTTAGAGACCAAGAAGAAAGTTTACATGGAGCCAGAAAACCTCTATGATTTCCTGTATCACCTCGTCATTTTCTTTTTACCTAATGACTTCTCAACAGTAAAATTCAGTTTGGGACCTTTCAGACCCCTTTCTGTGTTCTGTGTGAGAAAATAATTATTGTTCACAAGCCAGTTTTTAAAATGTAACTAATTCCAATACAAAATATATACTTTGATCCTATTTACTGCATCTTCACCTAATGAGTCACAAAATCCTCTCTGATGCACAATAGATGCTTTTGAAAAATAAAATATTTTCTCAGAAATAAACTTTTCCCAAATTGTGCTCATGCTTCTTTTGCTTCTTCCCTTCTCTTCTTTGACATCATGAACCCAGATCATTTTTTCAACCTGACAATGAATGTTTGGGAGCAGTTTTGGCAGGAATGACAATGTTTTCTTAATTACATTTAAAATTGCTCTGTACAACATGGACTAAACTACCTGTAATTTGTAACTTTGAATTTGTTAATGTGCAAGTGAATAAGTAATATGTTCTTTTGCAGTGTGATTTATAAGAACCAAGTAGAAGAATACAATAGACAAAAACCTAAAACAGATTAATTTATTCACATTATGAATACCAGGCAAAGCTTCTCTCAAGTTTTATGCTTAATATAATTCTTCCTATGTTGAGAGTAAAAGTCAATTAATTTGATTTAGTAAAAAAATGAAGAGGAGAGGCATAGAGATGTCTTTGAAAACTTGGAAACTCTTAGGTTTACATTATGCCCTTTAGCTACATGAGAAATGAGGATGTAGGAAACTCATTTTAGGAATCTAAAAAGAAATATGGAATTTAAATGACAAAGTCATTATTAACAGTTAATAGATTTAATTACTCAATAAGTTTATCACAGACATGCACTTCTAACCATGTGATAATAATGTAATCGTGATGGCAACTTCAAAAATAAGTTCATATTTTAACATAAGTTTTCATTGAAAATGATAATCAAAAGGAAAATGACTTCAATCAAGGTGATCATCATTTCCCCAATAGTCTCTAGAGAAATAAAAACTTTACAAATAGAATATGTGTCAATTTCAAACACGACCATGAAAAAACTAAAACTGATAATAGTAAAAACCCTGCAGGATTGGGTGCCTGAGTGGCTCAGTTGGGTAGGTGCCCACTCTTGGTTTTGGTTCAGGTCGTGATCTCAGGGTCTTGAGATCGAGTCCAGCTCCACACTCAGCACAGAGCATGCTTCTCTCCCTCTCCTTCTGCCCCACCCCTCAATGCCGCATTCTCTCTGTCACAAAAATAAATAAGTAAAATCTTTAAAAACCTCACAAGATTGTACTTCTTAGCTTTCACTCTCAGCTTATATTCATTCCACGGAAACAATACCTAGTTTCCTCCAGCCTGGGGACTGAATCTGTGGCAAAGTCAGTATTTTCCATAACTTCCGAATACCACTGCTAATTTAAGACACAGCTTTCAAATGCGAGCATTCCCTACTCTGAACCTTTAGACACAGACTCTAGAAATGATGATCTCTTATTTTATTTCTCTTATCCTTATAACTCCCATCAGGTTTATCTCAAAACTGAAACACTCTCACATGTTTTGTTTTGTTTTGTTTCATTTTTAACTGGATTCCATGCTGGCAAAAGCTTTCCTGGCAGTAGTATACTTTTTTCTTAACCGGAGCAAGATCTACATTAAACACAGAATAACGTGTCCTCCCTTCTCCTTCTAAACACAGTCTTATAATCTCTGCTAACACAGAGTTGAACTGAATTTCAATGGATCTTGGCTAGTTAAAACCAAATAAAAGATAGTGAAAGCATCATTTGATGATAGGTATGACAAAACAATCGCCTGGTATTTAAAAATGGGTATAGTTTGTTTTACCGAATTAAGACAACTAAGTAAAGCAACATGTCAAGAAATCCATAATGGATATTAAAATAAGCTTCATTCCTTATTGTCGAATATTATCCAAAGTGTTGCCCCCATCTATCCTCTCTGCACGTCTTCACATCTTTAATAGCTCCTCTATTGTAATGAATCAGAAAGAATGTAAATCTGAGGAGGAAAAAAATTCTCTCGGTGCTGAAGCATTATTAAGATTTTTATTTTATTTTGTTATTTTATTTCTAAAACAGAGATTTATGACCCTTAGTCTTTTCTAGTCTTTATTCAAGATGTTTTAGCAATTGATGCACAGATAATTTGTCCATAACACTTCAATAAATTGACAGTTGCAAGTAGTCCTTGGCACCCAGCAAGAAGGGAAAAAGCCTCCTTCATCTTACAAGTTGCTGGACTTACTGTGTATGTATTTACAGAAAAACCAGGGTAAGGACAAGGTTCCTTGGACTTAGTTTATGTGAAAATAGTCCACTGAGGACACAATGACAACCTTAAACTTTGAAATAATTTTTACGGGCACAAGTAAGTCACTTACCCTTTTCTATAAACACTATATTCCTAGTAGGCTTAGTGTTTGCTTATTCTTAAGAGCATGAAAAAAATAGTTATGTTCGTGGAGACTTTCCTTTCACATACTTTTAAAAAATTTAATATCTTTATTAAGGTACAATTTATGCAGCATAAAATTCACCCATTGTAGGTATAAATGTTGGAGATTTTTATTAAATTTATATAAATGTGCAACCACCGTCATAATACAATTATAGAATATTTCCACCACCCAAAGGGTTCTTTCATGCCCATTTGCTGTCAATCCTATTCCTACTACCAGGACAAGGCAACCATAGATCTCTTTTCTGTCTCTGAATTTACCTTTTCTAGAAATTTCATTTTTACGAAATTAGTTTTGTTTATATAAAATTTCATTTATATGAAATTAATTTTGTTTATACAAAATATACATTATGTTTTCCTTTGTGTCTGGCTTCCTTCACTTAGCATAATGTTTTTGAAGTTCATCCGTGTTATTGTGAATAAAAGCAGTCCATTCCTCTTCATTAGTAAATAAAGTTCCATTGTATGAATATATCACACTTTGTATATTCATTCACTGGTTGATAAACCTCAAGACTGGTTTCAGATTGGGGCTATTAAAAATTAATGTTGCTGGGAACATCCACATATATGCCCTTGTGTGGTCTTATGTTCTCATTTTTCTCACGTAGGTAACTAGAACAGGCATCGCTGGGTTATGTGGTACGTACATTTAAGAAATATGGCAGTACATTTAAGAAACTGCCAAAGTGTTTTCCAAACAGGTTTTGCCATTTTGCCTTCCCACAGAAAGGATGCATGTATCTAGGATGTTTCTAGATTCTGTACATTCTTACCAACTGTTGGTATTTTCAATGTTATGGATTATAGCCACCCTAGTGAGTATAAAGCGGCATCTTACTATAGTTTTAATTTACATTTCCCTGGTGACTAATGATATTAAGCATTTTCTCAGGTGATTATTATTAGTCTTTCCTATATTTTCTTTGGTGAATATCTATTAACATATTTTGACCATTTTTAAATTATCTTCTTACTGAATTGTAAGAGTTCTTCTGCATGCTGGGTATAAGTCCCTTATAGATATATGACTTATAAATATCTTATCCAAGGGTATATCTTCTCTTTCCATTTTCCTAATTATGTCTTTTGAAAGATGAGATCTTTCATTTGGATGGAATCTAATTTATCCATTTTTTGCTCTTGTGAAATTTACTTTGGGTGTCATAACTGAAATATCTTTGCCAAATCTAAGGTTACCATATTTTCTCATGTTTTTTGTTCTAGTGTTATAGTTTTAGTTCTTACATTTAGGTTTATAATACATTTGGAATCAATATCTGTATATGATATGAGGTAAGAATCTGAATGAATTTTTTTCTTTCTTCTTCTTTTTTTTTTACATATGGGTATTCAATTGTCTCAGCATCATTTCTTGAAAAACTGATTCTTTTGCTACTGATTTGTCTCTGCACCCTTGGCAAAAGATTGATAAATCTAAAGGTTTATTTCTGACTTTTCAATTTCCACATTCTTTAAATATAATTTTTTTCAAAGTGTTTGGAATAGATGGAAGAGACATAGAAGCATAGTGAATTGTCCATTGGTGCCTACTTACAGATAGTTCTTAAATTACCTTTTACCACTGTTCATACCAATTTTTTTCTCTTAGGATGCCATTTTTTCTTTCTTTCTTGTCTACCTACCTTGTTTAATCCCAATTCTCCATCACTGGAAAACACGACAATATGTTAAGAAGTTGTAAACTGGAACATCAGTTTTGGAAGAAGGTAAAGGTATGAGCCAGAAAAATCAAGAACCTTTTAATATCAAGAGCCCTAGGTAGTCTGGCATCCTATGTTGAGACCATTGCCTCAGAATCCTTGCCCATATTAGCAACCACTCATTGCATGGATCATTTTCATGTGATCTATCTGCATGTTTTTAAATGATAAATAATGTCAACACAGAACCTGTGGTTTTCCTTTCAACAGGAATACGAACAAGATTTTAGTTCTTAGTGTATTGCTTTTATCACCCTGTTCTTCATTGTTTTCTTATAGTATTGTTTCAAAGAAGTGCTATCTTCATGGTATTTCACCTGTAGTAATCACAAAACATAGTATCCCAGAAAGATTTTTTCTTTAAACTGAGCGCTGGAATAAATAGCATTAGTTTTTCCTTGCTAAAATGTCAACATTGCCTTTAATGTATTTTAAAATATGCCTTGTTACCTGACTAATGAAATCCTTATAATTGCTGATTGTAAATTAAATTGAGGCAGAAGGATAACTAGTCTATTTGAAATGTACTTCCTCTTGCATTAAAAAAAAAAAGGCCTTGAATTGGGCTTGGGTAATAATAAAATTTGAGGTAATTTGAGGAGATTTTCTTCCTGAAGCACTGCTCACACTCTCAATTAGCCTCAGTGACTATTCTCCCCTACCCTCAACACATTCACTCAAAATCGACTTTTTTTTTTTACACATTTTTTTCCAGAATGGTGTAATCAGCAGGCGATCACTTCAGGAAGAAAACCAATGTTCTCATTCTGGGTCTTTTCCTTTCTTCCCAGGCTCCTCACAATGATGGATAGTGATCGTACGCGGCTTACAAGCTCACTATGGATGTTAGTTGGCGTTCATAAATGCTGTTCCGCCTTACACCTATTTTCTTTCTTGTTCACATTTAAAAAAATTTTTTTCCTTAAGGATTTAGTACCTATCGATCTTTATTACTTAGACTTTAATTTTAAGATCTAGTTTAAATTTTTCCTTCTGACAATTTAAAATTTCTACATAAAAATACTTTAGTCTATCTTGTTATAGTTTGTATCTTTATATTTACAACGTCATTTTGAAAGGTTTGAGAATGTGCCATCGGAAGTTATTGACTCCTGTGATTTTGTACCATGTAGGTAGTCTAAGCTGAACATTGAACCAGCACAGCATGCACTTCCGTTAAAGTGGTGTCTGGAAATCGGCAGTGTCTGGTCAAATTGTGCATGCTCATAAGAAAGCAGCAGTTATAGAAAGCACATGAAGGCTGGAGAATACGAATGAACTCAACCAAATCTTGACACTTTTCTAACAGATAAAATGCCCACAGCATTTTTACAGTATTTCCAGTTGCAAAAAAAGAGAAGTTAACGAATTCCTGATGGCCTTTTTTTATTTTTAGTCCACAAGCCAGATGGAACAATTGAATTGGGGAGTCGTAAATAATTTTCCAGAGAATGAAGATACATGAAGCTTGATTTCAGGATATTCTGAAGTCAGTAGTTCAGAGCCAAATAATAAGCACAAAGGAGACATTGGCCAGAGCTAGGGTGTCTGCAAAGTTGGGCTCTATGAACCCTTACTTGAAAGCATGCTAAACTGGTCATGCCCTGCCCTTGGTGCTGGAGCTAGGATGATGCAACTTTTAAACAGCATCTTACAGAGGTCTTATTTTGCCACAATAGCGTCCAGAGCATTCTACAGTACAGCACAAATGTTCCTGGTTCTCTGCTAAGTTTTATTTCCCCCTTCAAAATTTACAACACCAAACAACATCTGGATTATATTTCAGTCTGAGCAATGGGCAGAGGAGGACCCAGAACCAAAGTGAGAATAAAGATAACTGTTTTGGGCTGGCCTTGGAGATCAAAAGGAGACTCTGGATTTTAAGTAGGACTCTTTAGGGTCCTCTGGAAATGCAACATGAAGGACTTTATCACATTTGTTTTGTCCAACACTCTATGCCTTGTGGCTAGCATGGAGCCTGTTCTGCAGAAAGTATGTAAGAAATGTTTTTGAATGAAAGATTGAACAGACTGACTAGATTCTTTCTCCACTCAAAATAACCTTCCTCATTTGTGCAGCACATAGTTTACTTAGCACATAAAAATGGAAAACTTTATGATGTGTTGGTGATGTAACGAGATGAAGACGGTCCTTCCATTAAAGACTACCAATGTGGGTGGAGGTATGAGTTACGTTCAAATGATATCCTAATTTTCAAAATGAACTTAGAATTCCTCAAAAACAATCTTACAGGTTAGACAGATGCCTTTGAGGCAAGGACAAATCTTAAATATAACTGTATGGGCATACAGGGCAATTGGGTCTCTCCTTCCTATGAGGGGCTGGAAGTTAAGGACTGTCCAGGCAAAAAAAAATTGTTTTGATACAGATGCAGTCTCACAGACATCCTGAGATTTACCCTAGATAGCTGGGAACCAGACAAAAATTCTCAATTTTCCTATGATTACTGCACTTTTTTCTTTGGCAAATCTTAGAAAAATGTCACAATTGAGCAAAAGCAGCCCAGTGAGAATGCTGGTTTATGTTTCCAACACTTCAGTCCTAATACTCACAAAGAACAAAGTCTGTATTCCACAAAGAAAAAGTGACTTTTCTATTAAACTACATTGATATATAATGTAGACTAACGAGAAACAGAAACATTTAACAGGATTTTTATATTCCAAATCTACTTGGGACTGCAGATAATCCTCTTCAAGTTAGCTGTCAAATGAGCTTTTTAGATATACATTTTTTATAAGAAAGACCATTAAGAGATAATTGGGATCTTGCCTAGAATCCATGGATGATAAAAGTAGACTTGGACATGATTTCTAGTGATAATGGAAAATATTTAGAAATGCCAAGACTAAAAGGATGACTGCATAATCAATTATTTTATTATAATGTGCAATAGCCTAATAGAAGGAAGTATTAGTAACTATTAACAAAATTCTATGGGAGATAGCAAACCTTTTCTTTCTAATACATTAGTTCAAGTATTATTTGTAGTTAGAGTAAATCACTATAATAAAATAGAATATAAATTAATATGTAGCATTTTATTTCAACCCAATAGAGACCATGGGGTTTTATTTCACTGCTAAGTTGACTGTGGGTACTGTTTTGATCACTCATTGAGTGTGGAGTCTGGAGTACATGAAAACTAAGGGGTCTATGTCACCCATTGGGACTCCAAAGAAAACAACAGATGCAGAATAACTTAAGTACTAATACTGTCCTGCCCATGTAAGTCCCCCATAATTGATGTTTTATTATGATTATGATGCTGATTTAGGAAGCTCACATAAGATTAAGATATCTAGAGGTTAAAAAGGAAATATAGCATAATATGTTACTTGATCAGAGAGTAGATATCAAAGAATAAGAATTAGACAAGACATCACTGGTTGTTAGCATTCCACCTAGCCCAAAAAGTAGTTATAAGAGAAGGCTTTCTGAGAAGAGGTGCTCTACGCCTCTCGTCTATGAAATACCAAGAGTACCTGGCTCAGCTTTGAGGGGGTGTGTGCTTTTAGCTTGGTCAGGATGGTGGAGTGTCTAGAGAGAATCTATTTATGAAGTTGCCATATACACATATCTGCATGCATTTTATAAATGCTGCATGAATAATAATCTATTCTAGAAATCTATGCTATTTTTTAAATGACCTCAGAAACAAGTGAAATATTCAAGTGGCATCATAAAAAAAAGAAAAAATCTTTTATTATTTTATTTTTTTAAGAAAAAAACTTTTAAAAACATGCTGTATGTAATACAACCAGTCAACTAAATTATCTCCGACCTCTGAAATCACTACAACTTTTGTAAAAAGTTTTCAGTAGTAGATTGAAAGATCATTCTAAAAGTAGATACATGCAGGATAAATGTAACATAAATAATTTCTAAAAGTAGATGGGCACCTGGGTGGCTCAGTGGGTTAAAGCCTCTGCCTTTGGCTCAGGTCATGATCCCAGGGTCCTGGGATTGAGGCCCACATCAGGATCCCTGCTCAGTGGGGAGCCTGCTTCCTCCTCTCTCTGCCTGCCTCCCTGCCTACTTGTGATCTCTCTCTCTCTGTCAAGTAAATAAATTAAAAAAAAATCTTAAGAGTAGATACTCCATCTTCTCAGAATTATATCCTTAGGAATGGCTATATGGAATGAGTTTTTTAAGTTATTTTGGAAAAAAAGGCTAAGAAGGCTATTTCACTTATGGACATATTTTCGTATATATTTTAACCTTTTCTGCCTCCAATTTGTTTATACAGTTAATGAGCTCATAGTGCTGTTTAAAGAAACATTAAATCATTTGTGCTTCTGTTATACAATGAAAATCATGCAACATTGTGAGTTTTATGTTTGGTCTTAGCTTGCAAAAACTTTATAATTAAACTTTATATATAGTTGCTATAGTTTTCTTAACAATTTTTTCTATTAGTGAAAAGAAGGACAAATTAATTAAGCTTTGTTCTTTTATACATATTAGACCTTATTATATCTCTAAGTTTACTATAAACTGCTTCTCTTCAAGTAATTTTTTGAATAGCAAGGTGTGTATATCAATAAATATGTGTGTGCTATATAAGGCTATGTAAGTGAAGCGAAAGTTATTCACTGACCTAGCAATGGATACCTACTGCATTTATTTCTTCAGGTAGTGGTGATCTAAATGTTCAGCCCTCTTTCTTGACACATTTGCCAAGTAATTTACCTAAGTTATGGGACAATTTGAGACCACACAACAGAAAGTAGGAATCGTAAGGTCTATGAGTGATCAAACTTTGAACTAGAATCTGTTATTAACTGATCTCAACAAATAAATGGAATGGGGCTCTGTGAGTGTTTGATGACAATAAGGAGAGTATCTGTATTTTGTGCTACAGGAAACAGGTTCTGGAGGCTTCATTTTCCCCAAACAAAACAAAAATGGCCTGGATAACCTAGTTCATAGCCATTTACAAAGTTCTTAAAAAATGTCTCAACCTGAATTTTGAAGAACTAGAAGTTTTGACTTTTTTTTTCTCTTTAAGTTAGAGAGCAGTTGAAATTTGATACTTCCAAGTCCTTAAGAATTACATCAAAGAAGATTTATGAGTAAAATCACTCAGTAGGTCATCTTATCCTTTGACGATTTGTTATCTTAGAGCCGAAAACACAATAGTCTATTAAATATGTTATGGAGACTGCCATTGTCCTCCAAACAAAACTGCAGCATGAATTATTCCTTTTATCCCTGATGCCCAGAAAACTATTACTCAGAACATGATCCAAGAGAGTAAAGTAGAAGAGTTGAATGTCTTTGTGAAAACAAAAAACAAAAAACAAAACAAAACAACAACAACAACTAAGAAGCATTGTTATGCACACTATGAAATTAGGAGAAATTTTTATCCAGAACTCCAGATGAGGGTATGTTTCTTTTCTCTTTTTTGGCTGCTACCACAAAACCTTTTATTTCTTTTTTTTTAAGTTTTTTTTCTTTTTAACATATAATGTATTATTTGCTTCAAGGGTGTAGGTCTGAATCATCAGTCTTACACAGTTCACAGCACTCACCATACATAGCACATACCCTCCATAGAGTGGCTGGGATATGGACATTGGGGGAGAGTATGTTTCTATTAAAAGAACAATACCTGATCATCTGAAGCCAGGTTTCCTTAGCAGTGGGCATGAGCTAACTTTACCTAGACATTGATTAAGAGAAACCCATGTCCAAGTGCTCATTTCCACTCCAATATTGGGAGGTAAGATCAAATAAGCAAACTGCTGAATTGTGCTAAGACTCCATAGGCATCAAGTTTACCTCATGCAAGCGTACTTGTTGAAAAAGGAAAAACTCACCAATTCATGTCATTAGGAATTTAATTTACACCCTGAAACATTCATCATCACAAGCTCTTTTTCTAGTTTCATTTATGTTTTTCCACTCTGCAAAACCGAAGCCAGATACTTTTGCACACACCATGTTTTCAAAGAAAAACAAATAGTGTAAGTAAAATAGACAGACATTTCTGCCACTAACAGTCAGGATTTATAGTATTTGTAGACAGATTCCAAACTGAAATCTTTAGATGTTTCCCTTCTTTGTATTCTAGAAAACAGTTTTTTAACATGCTTTACAATAATTGGGAAATACACACAGGTTTAAATTTGTACTCGTAGTCTATACATGTCTTTTTCTTTGTAATGCTTCACACGAGTTCAGAAAGAAAGGCAAACCATTCAATATTGCCAAATCTATTCTAATGCTCAAAGTTGTATTGCAGGACAGTCTAGTGTAGTCCAGAGACTAAACCCGAGGGGCCACGCGTGATGCTGCTCTGAAATCCTGCAGAACGACCCATAACAAATGTCTCTGAAACTGCAGCAGAAAGTGAGGAAGACATTTCTGTGCTGTGTAGAGGTCGCATTGCTCTCTAACTGGGAGGCTTTCTAATGGAAACACATTAACCTTAGTGACAGTTAATTAGTAAAGTAAACAGTTTGATTTTCTAAGTTGTGAATTCCCACCAGGCTAGCAAGCCTACATGATGCTTTCCTTCACTGAGGTTATTATTAAAGCTTAGAGTTCTTATTAAATTATCACAGAGGGTATTATTAAAGTATAGAGTTCTTATTAAATTATAAAATGATAACTTTGAAAAAAGAATGACAATTTGCCTTACATCTACAGATATGTCAAATTTTTTTTTTACTATTCTTGAAACTGTCATTTTACCGGTGACTAATATAGAACAAGTTTTATAAATAAAATATGACTGCTGTTTCTTTCATATTTACAATGTAGTTTTCTCAATAAGGTTTATGCTAGTAGAAGTAAAGTGTCTGTCTTGAGTTGTAAAGGAAATAGGCAAGACAAATGGCTGCAACTACAGGTATTTTTCTATTAGAATGGTAAAAAAAAAGTTCTTTAGTAGGTGAATAGATACAGATATGATATTGTAAGAAACAGGCAACTTTCTTTTATTGACTGATTTTTAATTTTAAAAAATTTTTGACCAAATGCAAGTATTTCATAGGAAAGATTTTGGATTTGAAGTCTGGAGAATGGTCTTCAGTATCTTGTTACCAAAAGGGAAACTATTGATAAGTCATCTCATTTTGTTCCCGTTAAAGCAGTATCTTTAATGTAGAAGGGAAATGTGTTTACATTCCCTGTCTTTGTGGCACTTACAAATGACGGCAGCATTACACGGGTGTCTCATTTCAGAAGATAAAATATCAGAAGCACTTTTATGTACTGCTGCTTTTATGTAGATCACTTTGGAATCAAGCAACTGTATGTCACCTTCAGATTTCAATGGAAATAAATATCTGACTTTGAAATATTCTTTTTTCCTTGAGATAGAAGTAAATATAAAAGTCCTTTACCTGTTGCCAATCAGCTGGAAGTTTCTTAACATGGGTTTACTTCAAAAATCTTTTCATGAGCTAAAAGATTAGCTAAAAGGTTCTCTGGATAGTCTCCAGTTATTTGAAATATCATAACCAGTTTTTACACAACTTTGAAAGAGTCCTTTTATGACAAGTTCTACATGCAGGCACATACTTTTCCAGCTTGTTTTTTGGGTATTGAAAATATAACTGTGATTAGATATCTTTAAAAATTCCTGTGATTATCGTGGTAGGAGGGAGTTTTGTAGTCTAGTGGTCACCAAACTGCTTTCTACTCTTCTTCCTTTCAAGCTCTTGCAAGCTTCTTTTCAAGGCTGGAGGGAATCAGATGAAGTCAGATTTTATTCTTCTCATAAGGCTATTCGTTCACTACTTTTCTTCTTCATTTGCCTTATTAAGAAGTTTCATTATTAGATTTCTGACATTCAATAAATATCTATCAAGCTGTAACTAAGCTCCAGGTAATGTGGTCATCGTCCAAAACACAGAGCATATTAGTTCTAAGTGAATATTTTCTGAGCATAAGATACATCTGGGCTACTAACATTATGAAGACTTCCAGTTCTGACCTCTGAATTCCTTACAGAACATGTCAGCAGCAGCCATCCCCTTTCACTATTCATTTACCACATGTTTTCTGTTTGGGGAGAAAAAGAAAGTTCAGTCCTCAACATTGATCCATTGGACACAGCCACCATGTGACTGTTAGTTGGCTGAGTTTGCAGACCTCTGCCCCTTCTCTCTTAATTTCTATGTTTTGGTCATTTTGATCTGATACCAATTTGAAGGGTCAAACTTAGCCCTAGTTACTGCAGTGGCCCTTAACCTGGGTCCTCGGCATTTGCAGGTGGTGGCAGGAGGTGGGGGGGAGGAGATTGGAAGTCTGTGGAGAAGATTAAGAGGTTTCGTGACCTTGAATGTAGGCAACAAATGCTCCTACTGTTAGCAATGGTTTGTTGTTGTTGTTGCTGTTATTATTATTATTGCCATCATTGTTGTTATTAATATAGCGTTGCAGATCTTTTGAAATACACTTGGGAATTATTTGATGTCACATGACCTCTTGTGATTTAATATGTTAATAAAAAGCCCATAGATTACCATATCTCAAAAGTGCTTGTTAATGTTTTGATAATTGCATTTCCGTGTAACTTGTTTCATTTTGTAGTCCCAGGTATTTTATTTTGGGAATTTACCAACTTATTCTGAGAAGACACTTGTAGTTTCCACCAGCCTGCCAAAGAGGTCCACAACATAAAAGCATAAAGCCACCTCAATTAGAGGGTCACTTAACAGAAAAATATGGGAGTTTGACTCCAGAGGATTCCTCTTTGCCATCAAGAATAGTGTCAACAAATGTGTATTGAGGTCCTACTAACCAGACATTTCCTTCACGCACAGCACACTGAAATCACAAAGTTATACTCACAAAAATCCAACCTTAAACTAAACATGAGTGACCAAAAGCCTGAAGACCACAGAAATGGGAGTACAGTAGCCCCCCCTTTATCTGTGGGGGTACATTCCAAGGCCCCAATAGATATCAGAAATAGACATTACTAAACCCTATCTATATATACTATGTTTTTTTATACATGCATACCTATGATCAAGTTTAACTTATACATAATGCATAGAGAGTAACAACAATACAATAACAAATAATAAAAATAGAACAATTGTGAAAATATACTGTAATAAAAGTTATATGAATGTGGTCTTTCTCTCTTTCAAACTACCTTATTGTACTCTATTCCCCCTTCCTGTGATGCCATGAGATGATGAAATATCTACCCGATGGGATGAAGTGAAGGGAATGACGTAAGCGTTGAGACCTGGTGTGAGGCTACTAATGACCTGACAAAGTGTCCAAAAGAGGCTCATCTCCTTCCAGACAGTGGTTGACTCCAGGCAACTGAAACCACAGATAAGGGGGACTACTGTGTTGAAAAAGTTTGCTGAAATGATGGATAATGAGTTCTTTCCTGGAGAAAGAAAGAAGTGGAGAAATGGGAAGGCTAAAGGATTTGGAAGAAAGGAGGGCCTATTAGCTAAAGATCTAAATATCCTCATAGAAAATTAGTCACGGGACAGGTAAACAAAGGAGCTCTACATAAGGTTTTGCTGTGGAGCAGTTATATGCCTAGGTGTGACTGGGAATGTCCAGCGAACATGGCAAAGTGAAGGGACTAAGACTGAGGGTCCTGCGTGGGTCATCCGTGTGGAGGCTGAGTCACACAGGGCGACTGGAGTGTGTGGAGACAAAGACATGGACAAATACCCTTGGACAGGGGAAACAGGGATAGGGAGTAGAGTCCAATGGCATGAGCTTCAAAGGGATGACTTTTAAAAGACAATATGGTATGAAAATGATATTTTCAAGGTAATATTCTGAGACGAAATTTCACTGCACTTAGGGAAGTTTCCAAGAGAAGCACAGTGGGTGCTTTTTAAAGGCCCTGGCAAGGCCAGCTGAGGGGATTTCTTTAATAAGAATGGCCACCTGGGCTCGGGAAGGGAGAAGAAGAAACAGAATGAGCTCCACCACCCAGAGAAGCCTCACATAAAAGGCTACAAGTGATAACTGGGGTTCCTGAAGAAAAAACACTTCTCACATTTTCAAAAATCTAGATTTTCTGAGATATAGCAAGGGTTAGTGGCAAGAATAATGAAGAGGATATCATCATAAAAGTCCTGAAACTTTCAAATGTAATGTGTGTCAGGAGTAAAATTATTTACAAACGTCATGAATACTTCTAACAAATCCAACAACTAACTACCCATTAAGTATTTTCTTTCACAAGAGATCAGCTTCACACCATGTCTATTTATGCAAAGTGTTCTACATTTTACTCTCTTTAGATGGAGGAATGATCAGTTTCGACAGCCCTTTTTTTTTTTTTCACTTTTTCTGGCTCTCTTTATTATTTATTTTCTCACCATAGCACATACTCCCCCAATGTCCATCACCCAGTCACCCATCTCTTACACCCCCCTAGACAGCACTTTTTATAACTAACCAGGGAACACTTGGGACTTGGAGATAAACATATTATAGGTTGGGGGAGACCTATTTTGTCTAAAGGAAAGAGGGTGAAAAAAATACCTTTAAGTGGCCCCCAAACTTCTAGTAGAGTTTAATCATTGTATTCCTAGCCTAGGAAGAAAAGTTAAATGATCTCAACTTTCACTCAGCTCTCAGAACACTTTAACGGTCTTAACACTCACTGGGCAACTGGCATTTATATTTATATTCATGGTTTAAAGGGGCGCCTGGGTGGCTCAGTTGGTTAAGCGACAGCCTTCGGCTCAAGTCATGATCCCGGAGTCCCGGGATCGAGTCCCACATCGGGCTCCCAGCTCTATGGGCAGTCTGCTTCTCCTTCTGACCTTCTCCCCTCTCATGCTCTCTCACTCTCTCTCTCAAATAAATAAATAAAATCTTTAAAAGAAATAAATAAAATGCCTATATTTCCTGCATATTACAATCACATAAGACTAATACTAGCAAGAACCATATTTTATAATTCTTTTGTCATCTGCATCAGTATCTCAGTGCTAAAAGCATATCCAGAACTCATCAAACCACTGCTTGATTAAAACTTACAGAGTTCCAGGTTAAAAAAGCAGTGATCATGCTTGCTTTATATAGCCAGGACTCCCAGCACCTCCTGGTTTACATTGGATCTCCTGTTCTCTGGTAAGGACTGCCTATCAAAGCTATCCAAATGCACATAGGAATGCCATTATTCCCAGCACTGTTTTCTATTGCCTAATTAATTCAACTCTACTCTTTCAAGATCACCCTGAGCAGCACTATTGAATCTCAATGACTTAAGAAGCTGGTTCTCTCAGCAAGTAGTTTTATGCACTGCGTGTGAACTAGAAGCAGTGACAAAATATTACCTGTCCCTATTGCTCTATTTGTACAAAAGTGGTTATTTTGAAACAGGCTATTCCTGCCTAAATACCATTCACATCGAACCAGGTTTTAAATCAGGTAGGTTTTCTAAGAAGCCAGACATGTTAGATGCGAGAAGGGCAGTCAAATGATGAAACAGAAACTGGTACTAAAATATGCACTAGGCTCTTTCCCCCTGCCCCGAACTAGGTTTAAGGGTTGATTCTGTTCAAAATACTCAATGGTTGTGGTTCAGATGAATTGAATTCTTGAAAGGCAAACTGATGTTTCCCTCATGTAATAAAGATGCAAACAAGACTTCGGTTATCTCATGATCTGTGTCTGAATCATCTCCAGATTCAGAACCCAAAACTCTGCGTGGCCAATATTGAATGTTGTACATTTAGTCACTTACTGAGCTAATCCTCTAGATAAGTTTCAAAAGACTTCCCTGAGATGATATTAATATCTTGCTTCTCTTACTCTCCCCTTTATGATAGTTTGGCTATTTGTCTTCCTGTCTCAAACATAAAGATCGTAAGTACTTGGAAAATTACCCGTCTTTCCTGATGGCTTTATAATGTCTCTCACTGTTAATGTGAGAAAGAGTAGACCCAAAACTATAGCCATTTACAGATCTGAAACAGTCTGGAGCCCCTTAGGTGTAGGCTCTTATGTAGAAAGTTTCTCAGTAAAAAAAGTAGTAGACTAACCCAGACCTGTGGAATATAACTACACATAAAGACATTGGAGAGGTAAAGAAAAACCTGTCTAACTCTGGAAATTGAGTAGTATTTTCCAAAGCTCAAAACCAAATCCATTTCAATCCTACTGCCTGTTGAATGAGGACTTTCATCTGAAATCCCACTCAGTCACTGACTTTTCAGCTTATGATTATTTTCTCCTCTTGTCCTACCTTTAGGCCATTTTTAAATAAATTTCATTGAAGTATAATTTACATGCAATAAATGACATCCATTTAAAATGTATAATTCAAAGAGCATTGACAGATAAGTACACCACAATCAAAATACAAAATACTTGAATCCATTACCCAAAAAGTTTTCTCATGTTCCTTTGCCATCCATCCCTCTTATGTACCTGCATCTGGGCAACCACTTGTTTGCTTTTTGCCACTGTAGCTTGCATTTTCAGTATTTTATATTAATGGAACTATACAATATGTACATTTTTGTACCTGACTTCCTTCAACTTAAAGATTTTAGATTCACCTAATTTTGTATTTGTCCCTACTTTGCTATTTTTTTAATGACTGAGTAGCATTGTATCCTGTGGATATACTACTTTTGTTCATCCATTCACTTGTTGGTGATCACTTTTGAGTCATGTCTAGCTTTTGATTATTTGCAACAAATGTTTGTGTAGATATGTTTTATGTTTTATGATCTGGTTTTGGCCATCTAATATCTCATTTATCCAATTCATGGATTTTTATATTTGTATTCAGTTATTTCAGCGAAGACGCAGAATTCCCAAGGGTAATGAAAGATCCATAGGGAAATACTGAACAGAAAATTAGGTCTTTGGTATAAAGCTTGTTTTTTCTTTCTTTCTTTCTTTCTTTCTTTCTTTCTTTCTTTCTTTCTTTCTTTCTTTCTTACATAAGATAACTGAAACTTTTAAAAGGTTAAGTAATTTTTCCATTAACACATGGTTAGTTCTTTGTTCTCTCTATACATTTTTTTTCCTTCTCTGAGACATAATCTGAAGTCTCACATGGAATTCTAAAGTAACAGTCTTATTCCAACTAATATTGATAAAATTACTAAGAATCTGTTTAGTTTAAATTCCAATTTCAAATATATCTCAGGAGACTTATCTGAAATTTCCTAATTTGAATGAAGAATTTGGCTGTCCGGCCTCCTGGTAGCTTCTTTCTAAATGATAGATGTCAGAAAAACTCTACTTATCAGAATATTCTCTATGCACCCACTGGATTAATTATCTATTGTTACCTAACAAATTACTCTGAAACTTAGCAACAACATGTATTTATCATCTCACAGCTTGTTAGGTCAAACATCCAGGCATGACTTAGCTAAGTCCTCTGCTTTAGGGTTCCTCCAAAAGCCAGAGTCAAGGCCTTGGACAGGTCTGTAGTTGATCTCAAGACTTGATGGGGAAAGGATCAGCTTCCAAGTTCACTCCTGAGTTATTGGTTGGATTTAGTTCTGTCTCGGATGTAAGACTGAGGGTGCCAGTTCTTCACTGACTATTGGCCAGAAGCAGCCCTCTGTTCCTTGACAAGTGGGTCCTTTCCATCAGGACAAGCACCCAAGCTGAGCCAGAGAGAAAAGCTGCAGTCTTTTATAAGCTTACTCAGTAGGTCCAATGAGAATACCAGAGACAGTGATCATTAGGAACTATTTTAGAAAGCTGCCTACTATACCCATATATAACAATGTTTCCCACTTCAGAGATTCATTTTCTTAAGCCTTAACTTTTAAGAATTGGCACTTCAGGGGTGCCTGGGTGGCTCAGTTGTTAAGCGTCTGCCTTTGGCTCAGGTCATGATCCCAGGGTCCTGGGATTGAGCCCTGCATCGGGCTCCCTGCTCAGCAGGAAGCCTGCTTCTTCCTCTCCCACTCCCCCTGCTTGTGTTGCCTCTCTCGCTGTATCTCTCTCTGTCAAATAAATAAATTTTAAAAATCTTAAAAAAAAAAAAGAAGAATTGGTACTTCGAAATTGACGCTATCCAAAATGATTCAACTATGGGAACGATACCATCTTACTTGGTTCTTATGTCAGACCTTTTACATGGATTTGTTAAATAATTAGTAAACTGGGAAAGTAGATCCTGGTACATAGGGCAATATGGATCTTGGGTTACCATGAAGGGAGTAAAAATTCCCAATTAAGTATTCCTAATCAGTGGAAAAATTCGAAGAGCCAAGCAGCCTAATGGACTAAAGAAAAGAGAAGGGCAAAATGGGGTGATGGGAGAGCCATTATCTGGGAACACTTGTCTAAGACACAGCTTCAGTTTCAAGAAATATTCCTTCACTTGAAACAAAAAACAAATGCACTGAATTTGTGCCATAAAGTTCAGTCTGTAGAATGATCACATCATGGACAAATTGGCATGTCCTATGTATCAACTGCTCTACCTACCCTCGAAGTTTCCACTCAGGTGGGATTTTTTAAAAAGAATTCTAACCAGGGTATATTCTAGTCTATGTAGCTCCTCTGATGAGGAAAAAAATACAACCCCTTTGGGAAAACAATGTCTCTGGGGTCGTGTCTGGGCGAGTAGAGAGGACATGTTGAGAAGAAACAGTCACTCTTTTCCCTGAGATGCAGTCTTCTATGCCAGCATGGGGCACAGACAGGAGAGGATGGAGTATACTTTCAGCAAGACTCGTCTCCTCAACCAAGAATCTTTGTGCAGTCCATATACTCCATGACCAGCTTCAGCAACCTGAATCTCTAATAAGAGGAAATTCAGCATTTTCCTTTTCCTTTCCAGTTAAAAGTTGAATTTGGATTTAGAAGACCTGTGTTTAGTTTCAGTTTTGCTACATACTTCTTTGGTGACCTAAGACACCCATCTCCTGAAGTTTCAGTTTTCTATTTTTAGATGAGAGTTGTCATGACATAGGAGAGTCTACATGACATAATCGTTGTGGTAATTAAGTGAAACTGTATTTGGACATTTTATAAGCTCTGAGTCGTATGTGGCCGAGTCATTTGGATTATCTTTTGGATAAGCCAGTGGGATCTGGGTCTGATGCCATGTTTTCCCTATTCCCTCCAAAAGAGTTGGAGAGGCTTCAGTCCAGTTGGCCCACAGACTAAAACTGTGGACCAGGAGGTCTTCAAACCTGTGTGTGTCTGTCATTCTTGGCCACAGATGCTCATTATCATAAACTTACTGGCAGGCGTAAGTGTCCCAGGGCTCACAAGAAGGCCCATGTCTTCCATGTCTCAGAAAATCTCATGCTTTTGAAAAAGAACTAACAGAAAGAAACAAAAGGATTGCAAATGTAAGTTACAGCATTTTGAAAAGCACAGATATTTGATCTCTATCTAAACATCTACAAATCCTCAAAAACAACAGCTACGAAAGTAAAACTGCTTTTCCGAATTACTTAAGCACCCCCTTCCCTACCCCAGAGCAGAGGGGTTGTAAGAGTATTAAATGACAGGACTCCTTCCCGGATCAGTTTTCACACACAAATGGTTATCTTAGTTATTTCCTTTTAAACACCTCCCCCCAGTCTTATCAATATCTTCATGGTTAAAAAAAAAAAAGTGGGTGGAGAGGCAAGTTATCATACTAATGGCAACAACATGAAAAGAAAACCAGACAGAAAGAAAGATTGCAAAGGAAAAATTTAGTTTAGATAAAAGATTAGATTAAATACTTAACGTATTGACAAATTTGGCCTTGTTTCTGAGCCTTAGGAAATCTATGTGCTGGATCTTAGTGGGAGAGGGAGGACAGCACAAGGATGGTACATTTTGCAGAGCAAGAAGTTCTGCCATGAAGAGGCAGCTGAGGCGGGACAGCCTCTGGGCTGTCCTCCCCATTTCTCACCGGCCGAGAGTTGGACCAAGCACCGAACTTTCCTGAGAGTTTCTGTAAATAAGCCAGCCAGTCGCAGGGGACACTGATCTCCCTTCTTATCCAAAAAGAGATGTGAGAAAATCCATTTCATCCTACAGCAGCACCAACAAGGTTAGGATTAAAAAAGAAAAAAATCTCAGGGAACATAAAACAAAAAGCCCATAAAAGCTTGTTAAACTGACTTTATCTTGGAAAGCTTGAATGAAGTAGAGACTCATTTTAAGGGAAAAGATATTTCTGTCCTATCCCTGAGCATGCTGGGGTCATTTTTTTCTACTCTCAAGGCTCCTCAGACCCCAGTTACAGAAACACTGACTTTAAGAAAAGGCGGATTCCACGAAAATGGCTTTTAGTTGTGAATTCTTATTGCAGTCAGTATTTATAACTCATATGTTGTTGAATTCTCAGAATACATCTGTGGACTCCCAAGTTGAGAATAAATAACTAGTTATGCCTGATGTTGAATCTGAGCACAAATATATGTTGGATCTATGACATTTATCAAGTTATTTAAATATTTTGAGCTTAGTGGGATTAATACAGAGACTGGCACGTAGTAGGTTCTAGATAAATTTTTCCATTTTGCTAAGTGCATTTTTACTATTCACAAATGATTTCTTACTCTATCTTGCACTATAACCTGGCAAGAACATCTGCTGTATCAGTTTATATTTATTCCTTTGTTCTTTTCTCTTAAATGATCTTCCCGCTTTTTGTTTTGTGATTAAAATTCAGATTTCAGGAAAACATAACTCACATTTCTGTTTTAAGAAAGACTAAGTGTTAGCACTTCCAGATCTTGAAAGATCTTTATCTCACTATTGATTTTCAGATCCTGTGGAAGATAGATATCATCTAGGTGGCACCCCTTCCAGACACACAAAAATGTTGGATAAATAGAATAAGAAAATAATTTTAAATATATAGTCAAGGTCAAAAGAAGGAAAGAAAAATCTCTTTATGACAAAAATGAAGAGTGACTGCAAACCTAAGACTATAGCCGCAGAGGAAGTGGACTTGGGTAAAGGCTTTTGAGGAGTAGGGTTTTAGGACCTAAGCTAGAATAGGAGAGAAGTTCTCAAGACTGTGAAAAGGGGATAGGATAGATCACAGGGTGCCCTGAGGAAAATTGGCAGGCTTAAGGGAACATACCTTCCATGAAACTGGGACTAGAAAATTCTGCCTACTGCCTAAGGAATTTGATATTTTTAGGAACTGCTGAGAGGTACAGAGGGAAATTAAGGAACTTAGTCAATAACATACATAAGAGTGAGGTGTGGATTTATACTATGCTAGGGCTTAGGAGACTAAAATGAGGGAAATAATGTAATTGGTTTGATCATAGGGCCCAGGAAGAATGCAGAAAGTATGTGGAAATGTTTCAGAGACTCAGTACATGGCAGTCCCACAAGAAGTTAACTATACCAAAGATGAGTTCACGTTAAAAAAAAAAGAAAATTATTAGGGTGTGTGTGTGCAAATATATCAGTAATCATAGTTTCTTAAAACTGTAAAATATCCCATTCAATATATTTTTGAAATTTAACCAGTCTTACACTCATCGACTTTTTGAATTTTTTTAAACACAGGTAATATCTTTGTGTATGTGTGTGTGTGTGTGTGTGTGTGTGTATATATATATGTATATGTGTATGTGTGTGTATAAACATACATAAATATATAATATATAAATATACAAATATATATAATTTCAGACATTTTCTGCTAAACCTATAGGATACATTCATAGATGGGGAGTTGTAGTGCTTTTTTTTTCTTGACAGTTGCTGTCAAACCAATATAACTTGCACCAAAAAAAAGAATGTGTTTCTCTACAACTTGGCCATAGCCATTTACCATTCTAAAAATATATATGTTTGCTTATCTAATGAATGCCAATGGTTTAGGACTACTGTTTAATTTATATTTCTCTTAATTTGAGTTTTAGAGTCATTTGTATTTTCTGCTTCTACATTTCCCTCCCTACAGTCAATTTGAAACTTCACTGCGGAGCAAAACAGTGAAAACCCAAGTCCACCATCTCACTCTGCTTCAGCAAACCTCCCCGTGAGTATCTGGTTCCCTCAAGAAAAAGCTCCCATCCTGAGTTTACTCCCCGGCCCCGCCTCCATTATGTCAAGTGGCTCTTCCACTTCCGGCCTCAGCTTCAGGTCTGGCTGTTCTCTCCCTTGCTCTCTCCCTTGCACAGCCCTGGCCTTTTCTCATCTTCAGTGCTGGCCAGGAGAGCACATGCTTTAGAAACTTTGTTCTGGCTGGTCTGCTTCTCCCTGCTATGTGCTTGGCTAATTCTCATCCTCTGCAAATGTTTGCTCAGATTTTACCTCTTCAATGAATGTCTCCCTAAATAACCTGTAATACTGCAGTTTTCCCTGGGGCACTTAATCTTTCAATCAACACCACCTACCCGGCTTTTTTTCCTTTTACTTGTTGTACTATGAATTATATAATATTCACAATATCCTGTCACTTAGCATGCACTATATAATTTGCTACTTACTATTGTAGTAAAGTTTGCATACTCGTCTCCCCATTACCTTTTCTTGCTCTTTATCATTTTTTTCATTCACTTGTTTGTTTTTAAATCACTGATTTATAGAGCATTTTTATAAATGAAAATGGGCATTTTCGTGATTTATGTGTAGCAGATATTTCTTTGGCTTGGCCATTTGTATTTCGATTTTTCACTTTAGGGAAAATTTATTGATCTTATGCCTTCTGGGTTTTTTTTGTTTTTGTTTTTGTTAAGACTTTATTTATTTGAGAGACAGAGAGAGAATGAATAAGTGGGGAAGGAGCAGGAGGACAAGCAGACGCTGATCAGGGAGCTGGATGCCAGGCTCAATCTCAGGACCCTGAGATGATGAGAGATCATGACCTGAGCCAAAGTCAGTCTCTTACCTGACTGAGCCACCCAGCTCCCCTATGCCTTCTCTTTTTTAAGTCATAAGTGAAGAGGTCTTCCCACTCTGTATAAAATATATATAATATATAAATATATAAAATATGTATAAGATATATATACACACATATTCATACAAACACATAAACAGACACGCAGAACTGTAACATTACTTTGTAAGCTTTAAAACACATACATACACACACAATACCTTTTATATTTTCATTGACATTGCATTTCTTTATAGATAAATTTAGAAAAGAAATCAACTTCTTTGTCATTTTGGTTCTTCCTATTTGAAAACAGTATACCTCTTTGTATATTTAATCTTCTTTGTATAAATTGGATGCACTTAAAGAGTTTTGGGAGGTTTAAATTTATTCAGATATTCCTTATTTGTTCTTAAGCTTATTTCCAGGCATTTTACACATTGAGTGGCTATTAAGAATAAGATATAAAAAATAATAAGATTTTTCTTGCATTATCTTTTCTACTATCCATTATTCATACATAAGAAAACCATTAATTTATATGTTAATTTTGTACTCAGAAACTTTATTGAATTCTTTAATTTGAATAATATTTTAGATATGTGGTTTTGAAGGTATTATGCCACATTATTTGCAAACAATGAGAGTTCTTATCTCCTTTCCAGTTTTTCCTCTCTTCTTTCTTGTGAGTTATATCAGATACTACTTTCAAAATACTGTTATATCATGGTGCTGATAGTGACATTTTTGTCCTATTTTTAATTATCATGGAAAGACATCTTTGGGTTGAGATAAAGTATACATTCCATGATATTAACTTGCCTCTATTCCTGCTTTACTTTGAAGCTTTTTTTTAAAGTCAAATATATATACAAAAGTGGAAAAAATGCCTTTTTAGCATTTATGGAGATGATCATATTAATAGATTTCTTAATATTAAGTCATGGTAAAGGTGTGTATATGAACCTCTCTTGGACAGGTGCTATTTGAATTGAAATAAAATATTTCAGATTATTAGGTTAATATCTACAAATCTTTTCTATGTGCTACCTTTTTGAATTTTATGGTCAACATTACACTGGTTTCACAAAAGGATTGAAAGCTGTCCTTGGCCATCTTCTGTCATGGTTTAAATAGCTGTTTCTCTTTTGTCATTTATAGGTTTTATATAGTCCTTTTAGCAAACTATGAATCTGATGCATTAGGGAAGGTGAGTAAGACCTTTTTGCAAACATTATTGCTGATGTAGAAATGTTGGGGTTCAGAGCCAATGGCCAGGGAAGAATTCTTGAGACATCTTGGTGCAAAAAAGTAGCACAGGGATAGGACCCATGGGCAGAAAGAGCTGTACTGGGGTTGTGACAGGTGACTGGTTATATACTTTCAAGTTAGGAGGGGGTTAAGGATAGCGCAAGCCTAAGGAATTTTGAAAGCAAGGTTTCCAGGACTTCAAGGGGGCTAGTTATTGCTAGGAAAAGGTCATTTATTACTGTCTAGTAAAACCCTAGTCATGAGGCACTTCAGATGTATATCAATGGGCCATATGCTTAGAGAATGATTGCTGACATATATCTTGGGGGGCAGAGATAAAGGAAGTTTCCAAAGGAATTTTTATATGTTAAAGTTGACTTACAGGGTCTTGGGGAGTCGGGATAATGTTAAGCTGATTGCCTTTTGCCCTCAGCAAGGTATTAGCATCAAGGCAGCTGAGTCCCTAAAGGAATGTCCCTCTGCCTATTTCACAGACTTTGTCCATGGGGTGTAAGCAGTAAGGAAATTTCTTTTTTTTTCTTTTGCCTTTGTTTCCCACTTCAATTTCGTCTTTGGAAAACTGGTCATTTTGCCAGTTTTAATCTATAACATTTTCTTAGAAAATGATCTATTTTATCATGGTTTTCAAATTTACTTTCTTCCAATTAAGCAAAGTTTTCGTTCGTAATTCCTTTAATTCTTCTGCACCTATGGTTATTTCCTTTTCTTACATTTATTTTTGTACTTGTCTGCTTTTTCCTTGATTAGATTAACTAATAACATTCCCTTTATACAGCTAATTATTTTTCAAAGAATTGACTCTTAGTTGAATTAGTCCTACCATTTTTCTGTTTTCTTATTCATTAATGTGTTCTTTATTTCTTTAATGTCTTCTTTACACTTGGTTTTTATTTTTCATCTTGTTTCACACCATGTTAATCAAATGTTTGATCTATTAACTTTTTATCTTTCTAATTTATTAATGTGATTATTTAAGGCTTTTCTTTACAGAGCGCACATAGTTCTATAGTCCTAATTTGTTTTGATTATGATTTTTTTCTATGTATGTACAATTTCAGTTTTGTTTATATCTTTGATATGAGCTGTTTAATTGGTAGGGTATTTTTTCCTACATTTTAATTAATATGGGACCTCCGTCAATTTGAAGTATAAGCAGACAATGTTGTCTATATCCCAAGGCATTCCAAGTTACTGAGATCTCCTCTGTGACCTAATATTTTGTCAATGTGTATTAATGTTCCTTGAAAATGTGAAAAGAATGTACACTCTCTGTTTTTAGATTATAGAATTACATGTATACACATAAATTTTATTATGTTACTTTGATCTTCTCTATCATCTTTATTTGGCTTATAAAACAAGAAGCAAGTATTCTGTTATCTTAATGTGTTCAGTCTGTTAGTCTATTTCTGTGTGTGTGTGTTTATGAGTATATATATATATGTATATATACTTAAGATCTTATTTATTTATTTGACAGAGAGGGAGCACAAGCAGGATAAACAACCAGCAGAGGGAGAGGGAGAAGCCCTCCACTGAGCAGGGAGCGGATGTGGGCCTCGATTCCAGGACCTTGAGATCACAACCCGAGCTGAAGGCAGATGCTTAACCAACTGAGCCACCCAGTTATGTTTGGTCCTTAGATATTGACAAAAGTCAGAAAATCTTTATAGATTGTGTCCATTGTTATCACAAGATGTTTTTTTATTTGTCTTGTCCAGTATTCTCACTCTGAATTCTACTTGCCTGATATGGAAATGGTGGCCATTGTTGGTTTTTTTTCTCGTCGTTTCCTAAGATACTTTTTTCATCTTTTTTACCATCTGCTCTTCTTAGTCACTTTGTTCTAGGTGTGTCCTTGATTTATGCTTTGTGAATTTGATAATAACCTTATAATTTGGGAGGTTTGCCTTTCTGTTTTTAGAACATTTAGCAGTTACTTCTGTAAGTATAACTGAATATAACATATTTAATATGTTATTTACTTGGATAGTATCAACTGACTCTCCACTGTGAGGCCACAAGAAATTAAGATATCCTACCTACTTCTTTTCAGATCTTCTTTTCTTTTTTCTCACTGCTACCAATATAGTAGCTGATGTTATTTTCTTGGTTCTCATATAGTATTTAGCTTTGTGACATGAAAAAGACACACTTTAGTTACCTGATTTGTCAGCTCTTAAATTAATGGATTGACTCTTGGCTATACAGTGAATTATACTCTTCCCTAGCCCTCCCCAAACTTCTTTAATTTTGTCCTTGTTGTGTGTATGTGTATTTCCATTCTCTCGGTTTTAAGAGTAACATTAAGAGATATTTAAATGGCAGACCTGTTTATGTATCACACCCTCAGAAGTGGAAATCCAAAAATAATTTTATATCTCTAAAGGCAAATACATTTACAAGGTAAGGATATTTTCCTATAGTCACCAAAGAGTTAACCAAGGATTTTAAGAAGGTATTTAGTCCTGTATAAGAACTTACAGAATAAGTCCTGTACAGCACAGAAAAGAATAAATTGAATGGTATAAGAGTGGTATAAAATAACTCAATTCTTACAGAATATAAATTGTGCATAAATTTCAATTGTGTCATTAAAGTAGTTATAATGTATATAATAATGTTGCATGAAAATATTGCAAGGCAAAAATAATATTTGTGAAGTGGAATAAGAATGGTTTGTTTTAGCTTCACCTGCATAGTGCCTAATATAAACACATTTCTGTTTGCTCACTAGAAAGAATTAGTTGAATACACATTCTCTGGACAGTTTGACATACAGTTAGGAGGTACAGTCTGTACTACTTGTCTAACTATACAAACTTTTCAACTTGAGTTAAGTAGAAGAGGCAGTTTCTAATGGGTTTGTCTTTTGCATGAGAACTTCTTTATGTCTCATATAACCCCAGGAGAAAATACCACTGGGGTTACTGGGATTGGAATTAGGACCACCAGAATTGGATGTGAGTTTTATTTGCTGTGTCAGGGAAAACTCAATGTCTATTGGGTGACTGTGGCTATCACAGAAGGAATTCAGAGTCAGTTGCTTAAGAAGTCACATATGGGCAGTCCCAGGATGGACTTTCATATGCATTTCACCAGTTCAGTCTACTTGCTGGTGCCCCCTGGAGCACCTACTGTTCATAGGTAGGATTATTGTCCACCTCTCTGAGAATGTGCATAACAAGGGCCTCTTTACTTCACTGTCTATTATTTATTCATGCATGTATGACCATATATAAAATTTCCAATTGACCATATTATGAAGTAGACATGTCACATCCCACTGGCTCTGTAACACTGCCCAAAAAAGAATTCTAGATGTTTCATTACATAGACTCATCATGCTCATAGCCATAGAGGTAGACACAGTTGTGATAACCTGCCTAGCAAATCACAAGCTTCAACTCCCTTGTTTGAAATGTTATCAATACTAATAATATTTACCAAATCACGATCCTAAGAAAGCCAGTCACCTTCTTACGTGATCACTGAACTCAGTGTTTCCAATGCGGAGATGGTTTTCAATCAATATATCCATTGTGTTAGAGTTCCTGCATCTTGGCCCTCTGCCAAGGCTATGCCCAAGACATTAGTCCTGTGTTCCCTCAGTGAATTCAGCCTTTCTTATAGGATGCAGGTATTTAATCACTCATGTCCACACAATACCACTGTGAGCCCTGGGAAGCATTACCACATTTCTGTTTTTATTTTGTCACTCATTTCCCTGACTGGTTTGTTTTTAGAGGTTTAACTAAGCCTTTAGCCTAAGGGCTGTTTCCTTTACACGTGTTATACAAAAGCATGTAGGAATTTTGCCAAGAGGCAATATAATGAATGTTGAAAATGGGATGGGTTTTAGGGTCAGATGGACCCGCTGCATTTGAGATCTGGCTCTACCACTCATTGAGCAACCTAGGAAAATTTACTTCACTTCTCAAAATCTCATATTTGCATCTATAAGCATACATACTAACCTCCAAGTTAAATAACTACTTTGAAAATTAGAAATAAAATCATCTCTGGAGTAGATTTTTAAAAATAACTAGTTCTTTTCTTTATGAGTACATGTGCAGTTAAAGCAAAAGACTCACACACAAAAAATTGTGACTCGTCTATACTATTAAGGAAAAAAATAAAGAAAAGGAAAAATAGTTATTACCATAAAAGAATAAGGTGCTTCTGGAATTTTTCGTTATAATATTTAAGTTAATATATGTCATAGGAAATGTCTTTCACAAATTTTGAATGACAGATGATTCAATGTAACAATCATCTTCAAGCGTGAGGACTGTGCTGAGTGCCCTGAGAAATTCAAGATGGAGCAGAAGGGCCTTGCCCTCAATGGCCATATGTTCCAACACTGTGAGAGGACAGCACAAGGAATGAAGGCATTATAAACACAACATCATGAAACTACCTGAGAGGAATTGGGAGTGCTTTGTAATTTTAATGAAAGAATCCACATCTGGTTGGGGGAAAAATTAGGAAGAACTTCAGAAAGGAGGAGCTCTTTGAATTGGATCTAGCAGGATGGGTAGGAAAGCTCCATGTGGGGATAAAGAAAAACCATTCTGGGAGAGCAAAATAAAACTAAATGTAGCTGCCAGTTGTTGACTTTTTCCTATGTGCCAGACATTCTAATAAATATTTTTAAACATTTAATCCCTAAAGTGTCTCTGTGAAATTATTTCCATTTATAAAATAGAGAACCAATGCATAGAGAGGTAAGTTACTTAAGGTGAAACAACTAGTAAATAAATTTAATCTTTCTTGTTGAATTATGATTTGTCTGATTCTAAAGTCACTCTTATAATACCATACTAGGTTGCCTGTAGGTGAGTATGGTATATCTGTAGAAATTAGGTGGTAGTTCATTTCCAAATTAAGGTTGGAACTGTGTGGTAGGGTCAAATAGAAGAGAGCTTTGTTTGAAAAAACTGGATTTATTTTTAAAATGAAAAGAACTCTTGGGGCGCCTGGGTGGCTCAGTCGGTAAGCCTCTGCCTTGGGCTCAGGTCATGATCCCAGCGTCCTGGGATCGAGCCCAGCATCGGGCTTCTGCTCTGTGGGAAAGCCTGCTTCTCCCTCTCCTACTCCCCCAGCTTGTGTTCCCTCTCTCGGTGTATCTCTCTCTGTCAAATAAATAAATAAAATCTTAAGAAAAAAATGAAGAAAACTCTTAAAAGTATAGTGAAACAATTGAAAATTTGCCTCAAATGTTAATGTGGCTGTGGTGCTTAAAATAGGGACAGTGATAAAATTAAAGAGAAATGATTATTTTGGAACCTACTGCAGTATCTAAGTAAGGGATAATAGAGTAACTGCCTTGGAAATAAGAATATTATCTAAGAATTACTGGATTATCTAAAAAACGATTGGATATAGAAACTAATTGAGTATTGTGTCACAAAAAAAGAAGAAAAAGAATAAAGTCAACGGTTGCTGTTGTATAATAAAGAATTTGATTGGAATTTATCCCTATTTCCTGGAAGGGAATCTTTAAATCCTTGGACTTTCCCAAGCAATAGGAATATCTCTGTGATTGTGAGCCTCCGGGATTACACTTGAATTTATGCTAAGAGATGAGATGATTTAGCATTTGGACGACTCGCCAGAAAGATCAACCAGGTAAACAGAGAATGGGGACTGGAGATTGAGTTCAGTCACAGCCAATGATTCAATTATGCCTACATAATGAAATTCCAATAAAAACTCTGGATGCTGAAATCAGTGGAGCTTCCTGGCTGGTGAACACATTGCAGGAAAGTGACATGAACAGATTCCATGAGACAGCACAGAGCTCTGCATTCAGAACCCTCCTGGACCTTGCTCTTTGACTCTCTTCATTTGACTGGTACTGATTTATATAATTTACAATAAAAGTGTAGTCATAAGTATAGCACTTTCCTGAATTCTCTGACTCTTTCTAGCAAGTTATAGAACCTGAAAAGGGTCCTAAGAATCCCTGAATTTGTATGCAGTTGGAAAGAAGTGTATGAAACCTGGGGATCCCTGAAATGTAGCTTGTGTTTGACGTGAGGGTACTCTTGCCGGAGAACATGCAGTTTCACCTGTGGAGTCTGACACAGGTTAACCCAGGTGGTTAGTGTCAGAATTGCACGTAGTAGACCAGGTGGTGACCCAGTGGTTGCTCAGAAATCTTAAGCCTAACTGAGAAGAAGACAATGATAAAGATAATAGCAAAAATAGATCATCAGGAATTGTACTCCAAGATATTTAAGATAATTAGAAGGTTTTTAGAAATGGAAAGCCATAGCTTATTATTAGTATTGGTTTCCTAGGAGTTGTTTCAACAAAATACCACAGACTGGGTGGCTTAAACAAATGGAATTTATTTTCTCACAGTCCTAGCAACAAGAAGTGTTAAGGTCGGGGTGTCAGTGGTGTCTTTGTCCGTTCAGGCTGCTACAACTAAATGCCACAGACTAGGTGATTTATAGATGATAGAAAATTATCTCTCACAGCTCTGGAGGCTAGAAGTCCAAGATCAGGGTGTCAGCATACTTGGGTTCTGATAAACAGTCTCTTCTGGGTTGTGGACTGTTGAGTTCTTGCCCAGTCCTCACACAGTAGAAGGAACAAGTAAGGTCTCTGGAGTGACTTTTTTAAGGGCACCAATCAAATTCATGAGGGCTTTCATGACCAAATTCCCCACCCCCCTGAAGCTCCACCTCCTAATATCATCACTTTGGGGGTTAAGATCTTAACATATGCATTTGGGGTGGGGGGTACTTTTGGACCACAGCATAGCATTGGGTTCTTCTGAGAGGCCTTTTTCCTTGGCTTGCAAATGACCACCATCTTGCTGTGTCTTTCCATGGCTTGCTTTTTCTGTCCCATGCATCCTTGGTGTTTCTTCCTGTATTTATAAGAATGAGTCCCATTGGATTACCCTCACAGGGTCATTTTAATTTAATCACCTCCTTAAAGACCTTATCTCTAAATATGATTATACTCCCAAGTTCTCAGAGTTGGGGCTTCAAGTTGGAGTTGAGGATATGAGACACAATTCAGTCTATAAAACTGTAGTTTTTGTTTTTGTTTGTTTTGTTTTGTTTTGTTTTTAAAAGATTTTATTTATTTATTTGACAGAGAGAGACACGTGAGAGAGGGAATACAAGCAGGGGGAGTGGAAGAGGGAGAAGCAGGCTTCCTGCTGAGCAGGGAGGCTGATGCAGGGCTCGATCCCAGGATCCCCGGGATCATGATCTGAGCCGAAGACAGTCGCTTAACACCTGAGCCACCCAGGTGCCCCTACAACACTGTAGTTTTGAGAATCACCTGAATATAAAGTATTGTTGAAATATCTAAATATAAGGTATTCTGTTTAAAACAGAAGATTGGAAGAAGTTGCTAAAAGAATAAATATAAAAGGGAACATAGGTAAAGGCTAATAAAATATTTGGGAATCCCATGTAACAAATTACACGAAGCCAGAAATTAGAAATCTAAGAATACTTTAAGATCAAAGGGGCAAGAGTGAGGATAAAATGCTCAACTATTCAATATCACAAGTCATCGATGAAATTGGTTGGTTGGTTACTCAACTAGTAAGAATATATTACTGTGGCCACTGCAACAATTACCTAAGTGTTGAGGAAAGAGGCTAACTTGGAAGGCAGCCCCCGCAAAAGTGGCTAAGGATGGATACAAGGAAGATTGGGTACAAAAGAACAAAGAATGAATGACTATAAGAATATCTGTTTCATGAGGCCTTTTATTAAAAACTGGCCTCTGATCCAAACTTGGAGAGTCCATTAACTGCCTAAGTGAATACGTTTGGTGTCCTAGGCATCTAAAAATACATACATATGTACATACATACATACAACAGCCTCCTACCTTCCTCCAAAGGTTAAAAAAGAAAATCTCTCATTGATTTTGCTTGAACTCATCAGCATTTTGGGAGAAAAGGGGGAAATAGAAATAAAATTTCTAATAGGCCAATCATTTATGTGTATAAATAGAAATACTACTAACTCTTTTTATATTTTGGTTATAAAACTTTAGCAAATAATCTAGAAAGGAAAGATCCTTTCATTGTCTCTCTAGGTATTAAAAGGCACTGAGAAGTGAATAGTCTCTAATTCTGTACTTATAGTCATTGACATGAGCACAGCAATTTAAATCAGAACTCAGTAAGTGATTGAACAGATTCAAACTCAGTTAAGAAAAATGCATGATTTAATAAGCTCTAAAGCTATAGATTTTGCTATTGGGTCATAGTAGCGAGTACATGAAACCACTTTTAGTGGAGTATATTCTTCTAAAATGCTTTAAAATGGTGTTTCTTTCCAGGGTGTTTTCCCCAAGCAAAGCTACTGAATTTACCCTACCCTTGAATGACTTCTATTCACCCCACAGATACAGTGGAGGTTAATGATGAAAATGATCAAGAAAAATGAATGAGGAAAATGATACTACAGTGCCATGCTCAGGATGAAGTTCAATATATATTTGTTCATTTTATTTTAATCAAAAGAAATAAAAGGTAACACTGTATCCTAGCTAACAGTATAGAATTCCTTTCCAACAAAACAAATGAAACTTGTCTATGGCACTGTACCAAAAGACCTAGCAATCTCTTTGAAAATCAGAAGAATGAGGAACTAAACCACCTGGCTGCTACTCCGCTGTATTGGTTGACACTGTCCCTAGAATGTGACCTGTTCATCTTAATAAACAAGAATATCATATTGAGGCAATAACAGTGAACAGAGCCTGTATTCTAAGTTAGCTGGGTGCTTGTTTTCTTCTTTAACAGATAGCATAACCTCCCACAGCAGTGTACATGTTTCTTAAAAAATGAGACGTCTTTAGAAGGCAAATGTCTCTTCTCACTGGGTCATTTGATTCCTCTCCAAGAGCTGTAGCTATTCATATATTTTTATGACCTCTATATTCAGCACTTATCATGTTTATCCACGTACTTGAATCATATTTAGTCATTCAGTTTTAAGCAATTGTGGAGGAACTGGGTGAGGACAGGAATGTTTAAAAATTTCTGTGCTATATAAACTATGAATAGTGTTTGTCGTCATGACTATTGTAACACTGATTTTAAAGTGAGACAGAAGCTGCTGTTTTGTTTTTGTTGAACTGTTTTTCTTAGATAAAGAGATAAAACTGAGGATGAGGGTTTCAAAATATGGCTCACTTTGCAAAGCTGGCAAGACCAGCATTTAAAGCAGTTTTTGGAAGAAGACTGGGAGTGGAAATACCATTAAACCACTAAAATGACATGCATTGTAGTATGTTTGTCTATACATATGTGTACTTTTCTGGTAAGAAATTCCACACTTTGAACAGATTCTCAAGAGAAATCTGTACTTTTAAAAATGTGGCAAACAGCTGAGTTACTGACTTCTTATTTCAGGTCACATCTAACAGCACAAAAATAGTGCATTTATTCTTTGTATGTATTTAACATTTATTGAGTTCTTATCATGTCACCCAACTCTTCAGGAAACTGTAATTTTGTGGAACAGATGGTAATTATAATACTAAGGTTATATGCATGCTAAAGGATAATGTTTTTTAAAAGATAAAAAAGCATCGCTCTCAAAAAATGTAGAATGAACACAAGAAAATGATTTCATTAAATTCATTAATGAGGGAGTCAGTAAGACGTTACAACCAGTTCAGAGCAGAATTTTCAAAAGACTACACAACTGTAAGCAATAAGGAATGCTAAAACAAATCTATAAATCAATGCAAACTGGTCTGTCCACAGGGCAATAGTCGATTGCATTCTACTGGGACCCAATTTATTTGTATTTTCCAAGAGAATCTTTTACATTATGTTTTGTCTTTTTAAAAAAATTATTTATTTGGGAGAGAGAGAACAGAGCAGGAGGGGCAGAGGAGAGGAAGAGAGAATCTCCAGCAAACTCCATGCTGAGTATGGAGCCTGGCATGGGGCTCAAACCCATGACCCTGAGATCACATTCCTGAGATCACAGCCTGAGCCTAAGCCAAGAGTCAGATGCTTACCCAACTGTGCCACCCAGGCACCCCACATTATGATTAGTCTTAAATAGTTCAGAGACAATGAAAAGCACAGATAACCTAGAAGGGAACTATAAAGGATACCAGTGATCTTCCCCCTCCCCCATTCTAGATCCATCTTGTTTTTTCTGCCATGAATTTTCAGAAAAATCATGATAAAGTTTTTTTTCTGTGAGAAAAAATGTAAGCAAGATTTGATTGAAGAAATTAAAATAAGTTCCCACGTAAGTGATACAGGAAAGTTGAGGAATGAAAGTGAGTTAGGTAGGAAAAGGGAAGGTGAAGGTCACATAAAACAGATTTAACATCTATGGCGTGAACTTTGTCATTGCGTGTTTCTGACGTCTGCACAGCCGTGTAAAGCTGCTATATGACAATGAAAATGTAATTAGAGTCTTGTTTGGAACAACTTTGAGGTCCCAGTGAAGGCATTGCAATTTTTATGACTTTCCAAAGTATTTCTGATAGTAAAGGAAGTACACTTCAATGCTTGAGGGAATCTGAGCATGTACCCTGGGATTTCTCAATGAAAAAGTCAAATTTATCTAGAGTCATTTGTTTTATCTTAAAATAATTGGTTTTATGTTATGGCTTTTAATTTAAAAACTTGAGATTATAATTTATTAAGTAACTTTTATTGTGTCTGAGGCACAAGAGGCAGGCAATGTACGGGTGCCGAATTTTGGCTAAACTGACATTCCAGGAAGGCATCCCAGGCTTTGAGTCACAGACTTTCTGGGCACATGCTTTTGTTTCTGGGGATACACAGGCTTTTCCATTTGAGATGCACAACAGACACTGACAACAGGCTTCTAAGAATGTTTCTTACAGAAGTAACATGGTTGGTTTGTTTGGGTTTTTGGTTTGGTTTTGTTTTTGCTTGACAGAAGTTACTAGCAATTCCATGAAAAGAGAACTTGGATCAGCACTGACAGGAAGCAGGCTGTGGAAACAGCTCAGAAGATGGGCTGGAAGGCAAGGATTAAAGTGGTGGCAGGTCAAGTGCAAAGGGAAAAGCTATATTAAAACGTTAATTAGAATTTTCTAACCAATTGGCTGTATGGGAGGAGAAAATAGGGGCAGATATATAGATATGTAGCTAGTGGAACCAGAGTTGGCTGTTGAACAACAAAAGAGTTGGGGAAGAATTCACAGACATACCCATCTGAGACCCAAATCCTAGGTTTCCTGGGTTATTCATGGATCTTTTCTTCTGACCTGTTTTGGTAGATCTGTAAAAGACCAGTCCGCTTTCGAATTTCTTTTCTTTTTACCTGAGAGTCACATAAACTTTGCACTTGAACAAGGTAGCAGGTTTGTTGCCTTTTTAAGATGCTAAGGGACATGAGATGAACTTCTTTGGATGATCAAAAGGCATCATCTGCTCCATGTGCATCTGTGAATAAGTCTTCCATGATTAAGTTCTGGTAAGAAAACAACACTTCCATGTTCCTACTGGGATAAAAGAAAGTTCATTGTAATATTACTGCTGTCGTTGAAGGGGTTTCTGGGAGTGTACAAAGCCAAGCAATACTTAAACTTACTTGCCTAAAAAAGAAGTCTCCAGTGTGGCAGTATAGCAAAGACACCCCATAAAAAAGTTTCTTTTAAGTCCCTACATAACAGAGCTTTTAGAAATGCAACATAGGACCTTTCAGAGATAAGTCACATAATTACAAACAAAACTAGATAGATAGATAGATAGATAGATAGATAGATAGATAGATATAGATAGATATGTGTATATATACATATATATACATAAAAATGTTTCATTGAATGACAGCAGGTAGAACCCAAGAGGAGAGATTTTGTGCTGAAGTAATTGTGCTTTCTGAGTACCAGAAACACACACACACACACACACACACACACATACACACAGTGTTTCTAAAACGAGAGGTACAGACCTGGCTTTAAGAATGCTAGGACACAAATCCCATCCCTCTTGTATTCCAGGAGGCTGGTCTGGTTTAAAGGGCATCTGAGGGAAATTACCATAATTTCTTTAATACCATCTGGTCCTGAACTTTCCCACAAGTCTGGTCATGGAGGCATTTCCCAAGGAGTTCTGCCTTGGGTATTTATATCCATCTGACTTCTAGGAAAAAGCCAAGGAATTGACAGAGAAACAAAGAATACCCTAAAGACACTTAGAGATGAACCCGATTGTAATGCTGCACATTTCTTATGACAACATAATATATTAGAACAGAGTGGCTTTGCTTGGATAAGAATCAGAAATCCGGAAAAACAATGGCTCTGTTAGCATATGCAGGCTTCACCCTACCATGGAGCCTGTTTTTCTTAGCACACAGTGGATTTAAAGTTATGGCCTGAGTGGATATTCCCAGCTCGGTTGATTTCTCATGAGCACATATATTCACATGCCCCAGACAAGATCATTTCCAGTTTTAAGCACTTGGAGTTCTGGGAAGAGAGAGCTAAATTATGTGAGAGCACTCCCAGTGGGGAGCCCATAGAGATAGTTGTTCTAGAAGCAATAAAGCGAGGGCAATAAAGGGAATTGAAGGTTAGGCAAGTTTGAGGCCTCAGACATTGTGTTCAATTAATTATAACAGAAGGGCCTTAGCACTGATTCTAGCTGAAATCCTAGGTATATAGTGGCTGGATTAGGCTCATCAGAGAAAACAATTATTTCTGGCGCTACCTATGAAGAGAAACTCTATAAGAAGCTCTTATTTTCATATAAAATATTAACCCCTCAAAATGACATTAGTGAGTGCCTTCTGGACACCAGAAATAGTGAGGATGGAGACCTCTCTCTCACAGAGCTCTCCATCCTTTCACAGTTTACTTGTGGATGGACAATAGAAATGAAATTAGAGAGTCTGTATACCCATAACCACTAAGGTAACTTTTCAGGGAGAAAAAGGGTGAAAGACTATCCAAGAGAAATGAGATTTTCTAAATAAAATAAAAACTTATGCAACTCTGTTGCCAGCTGCTAATGTTTTCTTTACCGAGTTTTTTTTTGTGTGTGTGTGTGTGTGTTTGTTTTTAAGATTTAATTTATTCATTTGAGAGTGAGAGATATAGAGAGCACACAAGCAGGGGGGAGGCAGAGAGAGAGGGAGAAGCAGGCTCCCCACTGAGCCAGCCAGAAGCCTGATGTGGGGCTGGATGCCAGGACCTGGAGATCATGACCTGAGCTGAAGCCAGATGCCTAGCCATCTGAGCTACCCAGGGCGCCCTCTGTACCAAGTTTCATCAGATTTTTCAAACTGCCACCTGCCCTTAATAAGAAATGCTTATTTTGATCATTTGCTTTCCATGGTTGATGTGAGCTGATTTATAACACTCAGCTAGCTATAAAAGCAGCAGCTGCTGAATTCTTGTTAATAGCTCTACTTCCATCCCTATGCAGGAACCCTTTATAACTTCCTAGTATCAGTCTCTCCATCTGTAAAATGGGTTTAACAACACATTTGCCTAATGGATAGTTTAAAAAAGGAAGTATCCCAAAGGTTATATATATAAGCCACAAAAAAGAGTAGTTGATTCATAGTAAGCTATTAGTAAATGTCAGCGACTATTAGCTCACCAGGCTATTTTAGTTTCCTAAAGACTCTGAGGTTCCTCCACGCACCCCCCCCCGGCCTCTGCCCCCCATCCCCGCTCCTTACTCCTATCTGTGGGTGAAAAGATGTTACTAAGGAAGTGAGCAATAGCTTATGCTTCTCACACGGGAGGGACTGAACTAGCAACAATCCTCAGCATGGACACTGGGATTCTTTTCTCTTTCTTCCTCATCAGGTCTGCTGGGAGGCAAAGAACTGAGTAGTGGGCACACTCAGCATTTTTGCTCTCAATAGGCAAGGTCTCTTGTCAGTTGACTTTGATGCTGAACCTGCTCATGCTCTTGTCAGATTTCTCAAATCACACAGAACTTGGGAGCAGGAAACAGCCAGAGGAGGAAGGGTGATTTTCATTCAGCCCCTTCAGAAATCTCCATATTGTTCATAGCCTGAACATATCGTTCATAGAGTGAACTATAAGCACCACTAATAGTGTAGGTGAGTGAGGAATAAAAGCTCTCTTACTTGGCGTTACTCATTATGTGTCAGCCAAACCATTTTATGGTCCCACTAAAAAGCTTCCTACTTCAACCTAGGCCTGGTGTTCCGGCTGGCAGTAAGGGTGGACATCCTTCAAAGTCCAGCAGAAGCCATGGTGTGCGTGTTTATGTGTGTGTGTGTGTGTGTGTGTGTGTGTGTGTGTGTCCACGCGTGCACACTCGCGTGCGTGCACATGGCTTGGGAGGAGTACGAAGGAAATATTAGAAATCAAGTTCTGGGAAGAATGGACTCAAGCTTTAGCTTAGATCGTAATCATTAGAGGGCTTGTCAAAACAAGGTCAGTGGGTTCCAACATCAGAACTGACCACATAGGTCTGGGGTGGGCCCTCAGTGTGACTGTCCAGCAAGGCCCCAGAGACTGTCTCTGTTAATCTGGGATCATACTTTGAGAATCACTCATCAAAAATATTTGCAATAATGTGCGTGAGAGTGCAGCAAAAATATGTGTAACCTTCTCTCTAAAATTGTAGGATCAATCCAATGGAAAGCTTTGAACTGAAAAATACCATAATCAAAATAAAAATTTCATTGGATGGGCTCAAAAGCCGGATGGAGACAACAAAGGAAAGAATCTGGGAACTGGAAAGTGGACTAGAAATTAGTCTATCTGAACAAGGAGAAGAAAATAGAAAAATTACTGAAGAGTGCCTCCAGGACCAACAGCACTGTAATAAAAGATTAAAAAAAAAAAAAGATCTAACAGTCTGATCATCTTTGTCCTGAGACATAGTTAAGTTACTGGGAAGTAAGCTGATCCTTTCAAGTCTTGCTTTTAACCTTTAGTAAACAAGACAATAGTGCAGTTTTGTGTTAATTTTACCCCCACCATATGGGTAAAGTCCTTTTGTCTACCTCATACAAGGTTTGGTACTCTGACTGGTAGTAACAGACTGTTCTAAGCCATGTAAGAGCTCCAAGTATTGTCTCCCCTAATCCTCTTAAGCAGTTCTTTTATTAATTTTGTACAGTTTCTTCACATGCATGTGGTGATCAGTACTCAGTTGATGATTTGGAGGAAATGCTTTGGAATTCTCTGGAATTTTCTCTTTCCAATTTTCTGTCTCTGTCTTCTTCCTCGTGAATTCAAGCTTCGTCAACCTCCCACACCTCCAGATCTGTCTCCTCATTTCAGAGAAATGAGCAAATCCTGCTTGGGTTCTCCCTTCCTGTGCCATTGTCTGGAAACTGGAAACATTCTCCAGGTAGTAAATTGGAACAATTGGAGGTTTTTCCTTATTTGTTTCCTGACTCTAAGTGAGCATTACCTTTTATTGCCTGATGTCTAACATATTGAATTCCATTACGTCATATATTTTGTCCACAGTTTTTTTTTTTTTCATTGGGGAGGATAAATCTGGTCAGTGTTATCCCATATTGGCTAGGAGTGGAAGTCTTATTATTCATTTTTGAGTGAATATAGTTCTATTTCTACTATTTGTTCAGGAATAATTTATAGAGTAGCAGAAGTAATCTGCGGCTGTCAGCAATTTTAAATGAGATGTGTTTCATCACCATCATATTTTTTTTTATGCTGTGTCTTGGAAGCACATTTGTCTTAAAGTGAACAGATTATCCAAGCAGGTTGATATAGCTCAAAATTAAGCATCTTATTTATCTTTTGCTAGGTTATTGAATTTATTTTACTTATGCTCTATTGAGTTTGATCAGGAGCTAGTATTTTCTATTTCTTCCTAACTTCACTTCAAATCCAGACTGCTCCCATATAGGGCCCAGATTTCAAAGAAACCTACACCCTACAGGGATGTTTATTACTTCAGTCCACCCACGGTCCCTTAGGATTCTCACTTATTTTTAGAGAATTTTATGCTTCATTCAAGATGTGAAGATGGCTTTCATCAGCCTTTCTCAATTCATCTGAATTTCAGAATGTTTGGTAGATATTCTTCATAGAATATGGTTTAGGGAAGTAGAATTTTTCCATCCTCACTGCAAATAGAATTTTTTTTTAATTCTTTTTTCTTTCTTTTTTCTTTTTTTCTTTTTCTCCTTCTCTTTCTCTCTCTCTTTCTGTTCTTTTGGGTTGGTTTCATAGATTTCACAAGTGTATTACCTTCATTCACTGAAAGCCTTACCTTTGTTAATGAAACTGTAAGTATCTCATTTCTCAAAGTCTAGAACCTCAGCCACCTTTCTAAATATGGAGAGCAAAAGCAAGTCATTTAGCTGTCAATTATTCTTCAAATTTTTCTTACATTGATCTCTGTTCATCACCACTAGAACACTTGTGCATACTTGACAACTGAAATTATCCTTTTATGCATTATTTTGAACTCTCCTTTGAAAAGAATGTTCATATTGGTTTACAATATGAGATACAGGTACAAGTCTTTGCTTAGGTGTCACCTTTTTCATAAGGCCTGCCCTGACCACCAAATTGCCATCTACTTTCCTGATACTACCTCATCTCCCTTATCTTGCTTTGATTTTTCTTTTTTCCCCCCTGAGAAATTATGAAAAAAGCACTCTAGTATATATTAAAGGCATATAATAGAATTATATATTACATATACTCTATACAATATAACCGCTAATATATGACATAACTTCATTTTTCATCATGATTGTTGTCCATCTTTCTTTGTTAGAATGCAAGCTCATAGGGGCAGGGAATCCTTGTTTTTCATATTGCTATTTTGTTCACATACAAGAGTACTTGACATTTAGTAGGTTTTAAGACATGTTTGTTGAAATAATAAGAACTATTAAAAAACAGATAAGTGAGGGCACCTGGGTGGCCCAGTAGGTTAAGCCTCTGCCTTCGGCTCAAGTCATGATCTCAGGACCCTGGGATTGAGGCCCCCATCGGGCTCTCTGCTCAGCAGGGGGCCTGCTTCCTCCTCTCTCTGCCTGCCTCTCTGCCTACTTGTGATCTCTCTCTCTCTGTCAAATAGATAAATAAAATAAAAAAACCCAAAACAAAACAGATAAGTGATGTACTGGAGTAAGAGAAACACATAAATGAGGGTCACCTGGGTGGTGTGGTTGGTTAAGCCACTCTAGGTTTCCCCTCAGGTTGTGATTTTAGGGCTCCAGGCTTGGAGTGGAGTCTGTTTGGGTTTCTCTCTCCCTTTCTATCTGCCCCTCCCCCCCACCCCCAGGTTCTCATGCACAGGCTCTCTTCTCTCTCTCTCTTTCTTAAATAAATCAATAAATCTTTGAAAAAGAGAGAGAGAAACAAATAAATTAGAAGTGCTACATTTGCTGAACCTTGGCAGAACCAGGAATGTGATGAGTTAGAAAGCTTACTTTTGAGAAAGACTGAAAATCGGTTTTTTGTCTAGCACCAAACTCTAAAGGAATTACTACAACAGCCTTATACCTTGTCTCTCTGCTCTGTGAACTTCATCTTTCTCATTCCTAGAGGATAATTCTTGTTAAAGTGCTACTTTATTACCAAATATTGTCTCCTGTTCGGAAACTTAAGATGTATTCACATTTGCTACAAGATGAAGTTTTAACTTCTTAGTGGCATTCAAAGTCATTTTTAACCTGACCCTGCTTTATTCTCCATCCTTTTCACTCCACAGTTTTCTAAACATTAAACTTCAATGTTATCTACTTACTGGTCAAAATGTCAATTAAAAAAATTTTTAAGAGTATTCAATATCCCTTCCTCCTCTCTTACTTACATGACTCCTGTTGTCTTAGTTCAGGCCGCCATAACAAAACACCATGGACTGGGTTCCTTAAACAACAGATGTCTATTTTCTCACAGTTCTGGAGACTAGAAAGTTCAAGGTTAAGGTTCTGACAGAGTTCAGTTCAGTGAGAACTCTGACTTGCAGATGGCTGCCTTTGCATCGTGTCAGAGAGAAAGAGAGAGAGAATCTGGTATATTTTTAATAAGCAGAACAGTTCTATTAGATTAGGGTCCCACCTTAGGGCTTCTACATATGAATTATGGGAGAACATAGTTCACTCCCACAGAACCTTTGTATCCATTCTGGGTTGCCCTTGATTTATCAATGTCTTTCTGTTTCTAGAGCCTGCCAAATTATTCCTCAATGTATTCCCCCAAACAGTGTACATATCACTCATCGATATTTTTGTCTTCCTTAGAGTTCCTGTGATAGCTGTCAGAGGCATTTATTTGGAAATTAATCATGAATACTGCATGAGATTTCTAGTGCTTTGATATTATTTATCTCTTTAAACTTTTAAGTGTTAATACCATTTCTTTGTAACTAAATTGTAAGGTCCTTGATTTCAGAGACTGTGACATATGTCTTCATAGTCTATAAACACCTATTTAGTATATATATATATATCAACTTTCATTTGTTTCATAGCTAATAATTTTTAAAGCATTTGGATATATAATAACCAATTTGAGTCTCATTAGATTGTAGGTAATTTGATTAATAGATTTAATTGATATCCTCATTAGTTGATAGGTGATAATCCTACTTTAAAAATGAAATGAAGTGAAAACTCAGAGAACACACTTAACTTGGCCAGAATAACACAAGTTAGAAAAGGCACTAAGTCTAAGCTCTAAGTTTGACTCTCGTACAGATCTTTTTTCCAACCACATTTACTGAATTATATTCAGTAGAACAAGTTTCTTTAGCTGCTCCTCAATAATGCAACCACAAAAATAAGGTTACCCTCCCACCCGAGGTAGACTGATCGTTAATAAAAGGTAGTTGAATACATGATGTGGCAGAAGTCATACTCACTTGCCTTTATACAATACCATTGAGACATCACTTAATGTGATGTTAGTGTTGGAAGGGCTCAGATGGATTCAGAACCACTCTAAGATCCTGTGTGCCTACCCCTGAGATAAGGATTCAAAGCCTCCCCCCTCCTCAGTATAAATGATCATCCATCATCCCTGAGGCCTGTATCACTATACTTGTCATACATAGAACCTGACCCTGATTGTGTGGTATCCTTCTCATATCATTGACTATGACAATGGCCCTCAGGCCAGGAAGGATGTCAGTAGCAAGAATCCCCTTCCAAGGGAGGGGAAAAATGAAACAAGATGGGACCAGGGAGGGAGACAAACTGCAAGAGACTCTTAATCTCAGCAAACAAACTGAGGGTGGCTGGATGGAGGGGGAAGGATAAGGTGGGAGGTGGACATTGGGAAGGGTATTGTTATATGGTGAGTGCTGTGAATTGTGTAAGACTGATGATCACAAACTGTAACCCTGAAACAAATAATACATTATATGTTAATTTAAAAAGAAGAAGGAGAAGAATCCCCTTCCAGACTCCCCAGGGGAGAGGCCATGAGAGCTCAGAACATCATGGGGCCAAAAACCCTCAGTGAACATCAGCCACTCACTCTGAACTCCTTCACATTCTTCTCCTCTGGATTTGATCATTTTGAGAAGGGCAGCTAGACCCATGGCAAAAACTGGCATCTTTATTCCTCGCCCAGAATTTGGCTTAAAGGAGTGCTTTATACAAATAAATATACACAAGAGGAAACACCTTCTTAGAAAGAGATGGAAAGGCTGACTTCAGAGAGAAGTGGCTCCGAATCCCAGCTCTGGTCTTTCACTGTAAACTTCGGCAGCTTAATTTCTCTGGGTTCAGTTTCACTTCTAAAATGCAGATAATCTTTGCCTTACATGGTTAAAAGAGGATTAGAGATAACATACATTAAGAGACTAGAATATTGCCTCCTAGTACTGTCACTCAGAGATGGGCTATGAGATTCTTTCTGCTGCTTTGAGTAGCTTCAGATGAGAATGAGAAAAGTTGCAGACCCATGGTGAATGGAACTGAAATATTAAGTCAGCTACCATCCCCCTGCCCTTAGGACTAGGGAGCAAATCCGAAATCAGACCCAGTTTAACTTCAAATGGTCAACTTTCACTTCCCCATTAGAAACCATTCCTTAGATTTTTTAATAGTCATGCAAAAAGAGAACTAGAAACATACATCTTGATTTTCCTTGAAGCTTCCATAAGCTACGCGTATTAAACCAGAAAACACAGGGTGTGTATATGATAGTACAGGCAATGAATATGTAGGTTACATGGAATCATCTTGCCACCTCCTCCCATCCTTAGTTCTCTTCCCAATTTGCCCACAAGAAGGCCAAGGAACCTAACATCTCTATGCATCTGCTCTAGAGACAAAGCCAGGTGTGATGTGAGTCGTATTCTGGGAGCCAGTTCACTGCAGTTGGCAAGGGCTTATTATAAATATCTCTTTCCTACTGCATGGTCAGTGAGAACACATTGAAGCTTGGAATCAAGTGTAGTTAGGGTACACTATAGGGAAGGCACGCATACACTACAAATTAGGGCCTTTTATTAGGGGAGATCAGGTGATGAAATACTTGCTAACACACCACCCAAGTACAACCTTAACACATCTTTATCCCCTGCCCTTATACCAGCCTTATGGTCTTTAACAAATGCAGGATCACACACACAGACTGGTTATGATCGAACTTTGATATCTGCTTAGGAGGGAAAGAATTAGTATACTATATCACAACTTATAAAGCTATATCTTTGGGATTATTGGAAGAATATTTACTTAATGGCTCTGAAAAAAAGAAAGGTTAACCCAATAAGTCAATGTCACTGACAGATGAGTGAAATAATAAACACAAACCTTGCAATGGTTTATACTGAGGAGGCCCACACATCACTCCAAACCTCTTTGGTCTGGCTATCAAGCTGGAAATCTCACACACTCAAATTGGCAATGGATATTTCCAGTGTTTCTTGGGTTTGGCTCAGTGAGGGACACCACAAGCTCAGTTCACTTTCTTCTGTGGTATTGCTTTACTTCCGATTCCATAAGAACCATGAAGTCAAAGGATCAGGCAAACAAAACAAAGAGCGTGAAAAAGAAAACAGGAAAAGAATTTGACGAATGACTTTAACCCTCAACAAGGATCTGGTTTGATTTTCATGGCAAGTGTTCCCCTGTAGTTTAGACCAACTCAAGCTCCCTCTGTTCCTTTTCATCCCTTCACATTCCACTCGGCAAGATTTCAAGGCAGAGATAGAGTTGATGCCATGAATCTGTTGCTTTGGCTTCCGTCGGCTCAGATGAGGAACGCTGGCAGGCAATAGGGAACCTGCTTTTGGAACCAATCAACTTGGCAGATGAAGACCTTCAGCTTGTAGTGAAAAAAAGTTTGGTGTGTTTCCCATACATCTGTGATCAGAACACACTAGACATTTTTTTTTCTCCCTAAAGATTATCTGTTCTGTTGAAATGTGACTTAAAAAAAATCATCAGAGGGAAACTCTATGAGCTCATTCTGCTTTTGCTAAAGATGTTCATCTCAGAGCAGGTTACATACAACAGAACAGAATAATACGAGTAACTCAGAAAGTCATTCCCTCTCCTTCCCATTTAAAAGTTCTTTCTAATGTAGCATTAACTTTCACCTGGAAACAAAAACTCCTATGTATTTTACCACAGTTTTCAAGAAAAAACAAAATGCCTGGATAGAGGCAGCCAGGAAAGACAGGGAATGAGGTACCAAGTTGGGAGATATGCCAGGATTAACCATAATCTCTTTCTTTAGAGTCATCCAAGTTCAAAGCTGCCCTGCTGTGGCTCCACATGGGAAATCCTTTGCTTTCATTACACGGCAAAGAATTTGGGCTCCTGGCCTCCAGGGAGTATCTACCATACCTTTCAGCCATAGCCTGCCCTTGAATACAATTTTGCACAACTTTGGCCTGCCGTAAATTGTACATGTATCCAAAGTCTGTTGAAAACTCTGAATTAAAGAAATGGAGAGGAGCAGGAATTCTCTAAAGACCAGAGAACAATCATAAATCTTGACTTTTAAACCCATGCTATTTAGCCTTATCAAAGGAAAAAGTGGTATAGTAGGCTTTTCTGGGGGGGGGTCAGGAAAACTGAGGTCACATCTTTGTTTGTTGTACATCTGATCACTTATTCTGTGTAGCCCCAACAATGTACTTACACACACTAATGAAGAGGAGGCAGTGTGATGGTTACATCCTTGGCTTCACACATCAGCCAACTGGGGTTCAAATCCTGGCTCTACCACTTCTTGGCATGGACCAAGTCACTGAGTATTAAATGTCACTCTCCTCACCCATCACATGAGGAGATTAATAATTGACATATGCTGTGCATGTAAGACACTTAGTACCATGTTGGTCTCGCAGTAAGTACTAAAGATGGGTAGCTATTCTTTTTTACTAAACATAGTCAAAAAGGCCTCTCCCAACATATTTTGGAGACAAAATGCCTCCAGGCTACAATGTTTACAATCAGTGGAGGGCTATCTTTCAGGGTGCCAGGCTAGACTCAACTGTTCATGGACATTGGAGCAATTTTCTTAATGTCACAACCTGTTTCTTTTCTTGGTGCTCCCAAAAAAAGCTGGCTCACTCCATGGACAAACAGTAGTATCCCTTGCAACTCTGGCTCTTTGATTTAATTGTATTTGTTTTTAATTAACACCTAGACTATTAATATCACTATTAATATCTTTTTTATTTGTTCTTGTCATCAGCCCTTCCGACATAAAAAATCAGCACATTGCCTGGAGCTTAGCTGCTAGATTTTTAAGGTGATAAGATATGGTAACCTCTCTTCCAGGGAGAAGGAACTCTTGACTGCTTCCTCAAGAAAGAGCCAAGCTTAGGAAAGGAGCTAGACACCATCATTAGAGAAGTTTCTTAAAACCAAGTGGCTGAGACCATCTGCTCATCTCTGTACGGAACTCCAGGCGAGGCACAATGTGCTAGAAATATGCCCTGTGTAAATGGCAGAATGACACACTCTCAGAGGTTGCTTTCCAGAATCATCAAGTCAACAATCTTTCCATTACTAAACTTCATGAAGTTATAATAAGGTCTGGAAAACATACACCCTTATCCTGGTGGTGCACAGTGCAAAGGCCTGGCCTTTGGAGTCTTGAGGTTCACAGACCTGCCCTGAAACCTGCTGCATCACCCCAGATGAGTTAACTCAAATCTCCCTTCATCTCAGTTGTCTCACCTATAAAATGAAGATAATCATAGTGCTACCTCTTAGGGCTGCTGCGAAGATTAGTTGAGATAATACATAGAATTCTTAGGGAAGTAGCTGATATGCGAGAAGGCCTCAACATATATTACTAAAAAATAACTAGTATTTTTATAAAAGTTTCTCTAGAAATAAAAACATTTTGTAAAAAGTTAACTTTTTAATGTGTGACTACAAATCTGTCTCATGAAGGAATTATAGATATGCTTAACTTTTGCTTAAAGAGCAATGGAGCCTTCAAATCTCTTTAATAAGCTATATTGCTGTTTATGGTCCTTCAGGTTGTGGTATTTCTCAGCCTTGGTTGCATATAAGAATCATCTAAGAAGAGTCACAAAACTTCATGCCTTGGCTTCACCCCTAGGTATTCCAATTAATTGCTCTGGGATTGGATCCCAGGCCTGAGCATTTAAAAATCTGTCTCTGAGCAATCAGTAGGCACAGTTTTGAGAATGACTTGGGTTAGAAAAAATGCCAAATACAAGTTGTTCCTTATTGAGTTAATTTGGACCTGCATACTCCAATCTTTTGTTTTTTCTGTAGTTTAGCTGGTACAGATGACAAAGGGAGTCATGACAAAGGGAGTCACGGTCAAGTAGGTTATTTTGCAAAACATGGCACTAAATCCGAATTCCAGTTTTTATTTATTTATTTATTTATTTATTTATTTATTTATTTGACACAGAGAGAGAGGTCAGATCACAAGTAGGCAGAGAGACAGGCAGAGAGAGAGGAGGAAGCAGGCTCCCCGCCGAGCAGGGAGCCCGATGCAGGCCTCGATCCCAGGACCCTGAGATCATGACCTGAGCCAAAGGCAGAGGCTTTAACCCACTGAGCTACCCAGGTGCCCCAAATTCCAGCTTTCTGATATCAGATGTGTTACAGTGATCATATCTAATTGCTAGGCCCTCAGAGACTGCGAGGACCCAGATTTCCATAGCTGACCTCTACATTTCTACAGTTATTTCTTAAAGATGAGTAGCAATAATACTGTGACTATTAAAAAAATAGTAAATAGTGCCATTATTTAATACTTTATCTGTTATGGACTGAATGTTTATGTTCCCCACTCCCCAAATTCATATGTTGAAGTTTGATCTTTTGATGGGAGAGTATTTGGAGATGGGGCATTTGGGAGTTCATTAGGTTAATAAGGCCACGGTTGGCTTAGTGTCCCTATAAGAAGAAAAGACACCAGAACTCTTTCTCTTTTCCATAAAACTTGGTGGAAAAGTAGTCATCTGCACACAGGGAAAAGAGCTCTCACTAGAACCAGACCATGTTGGCATGCTAACCTTGAATTCCCAGCCTCATCTAAGTGTGGCTACTACTATTTTGTAGATAAATAAGCCCCTTGGCAAAGTGATTACAGCACTGAACTAAGGAACACTAGGACAGAGCTGAGGCTCCACACTGATGGCAAGAGGGAAGGTGTGGTCTTTAATTCTTCTAGGCCTCATTGAACTGTGGTGAAGATTAAATGACATAAAGCACACAAGGCACAGAAGAAGACCCTGCAAAGCATTGTAGCCACAGCAGCAGCAATGTTATTATTGTACTGACCCTGGGAAAGGTTAGTTATATTCCCTAAATTTGTACAGCTTCTGAAGAATGCAGAAGGTATTCAAACATATACCTAACAGCAAACCACATGATCTTATCACCACAATACATTGTCCTTGTCTTCCCCCTTCAACAGATGTCTGCTGGCATAAAAATATTTCTTCTAATATCAAGGCTATGTTTAAATCTGGCTATCATTGGCAAAGATTCCCTCTATAAACTTAATTTTCCAATGACTTTTATTACTATCAGTAGCAAGAGTTTTCTACGGCATACAATTCCAGTTTGAGTAAAAAATGCACCAAAGATAAAAAGTAGGGTGTTAAAAAAGTAACAGTAATGCACATGAAATTGTACATCAGTTCCATAAACCCTTGTGTCTGTGGCTAGGATCTGCTTATGGAAATGTAATATCCCCTCTGTACTTGATAAACTTCATAGCCTTGGGAAGCTAACTCCCTTGTCATATGAAATTTGATTCTATCTCGAGGTTCTAGAGTCATCTAAATCCAAAATCCCAGAAAGACTGATGGAGCTATAATCCTAAATGAAATGACGTGGCTGTCTTTCATATATGTTAAGGTATACAAGAGTTAAATCTGTGATGCCATAAACAAACAAAAAGAATAAGTCAAGGTTAGACCTATTTTAGGTGGATATTTTAATTTATTTTATGCATGCACCTAGTTGCAATCTCCTTTTGTCAAAGTACAACTCATAGTTTCTTTACAAGGATTGTGATCAGTTATACCTGCTCTAAACTCAGGAATGTCTACAATGTCTACTGCAAATTTTGGAACCATCATCTTCTGCAAGTAGAGAATTTGATCTACATTATTCAGAATAAACCAAACTATACTGTAATAACAAACTCCTAACCTCAGGAGGTTATTGTTAGACATGGCCCCCTCAATCCATCTTAGTTTATAACACACAGGATCACTGCAACAAAGAGAGTGTGGAGAACTCACACCTCTGCTAAATGTTCTGGACTAGAAGCTACAATCACTTGCACTAATAGCCCATTGGTCAGAATTGGTCCTATAACGCTGCCTAGCTGCAGGGGGCTGGGAAATCTTCCCAAGTGCCCAGGAAGAAGAGGAGAACTATTAGGTTGAACAATACTAGCCTCTATCACAGACCCCAAGAAAGATATTTCACAAGGAATTCAAATAATAAGTGTACAAAAGATGTTAAAACCTTGGTCCATAACTTACTTAAAATGTATACATATTTGTTTTCCACAGTGAGGCACATATTTCCACAGGTCAATTTAAGCCACTGACAGTATGATGTTGATGATGCTCTAAGGAATATTTCCTGTTTATTCTCATTATCTTTACTTAAAACATTTTGCAAAATACAGTAATAAAACTTCCGCCAGCACAACAGTTCCCCCTTTGACTCAGAATCCAGGTGGTAAACCTTGGGCTGGTCACTCAGGAAAATGCCTGTGGTTTATAAAGGGTCCTTCAGACACAGCTATAATGTACTATACTGGAAAATGCAAGTCTAACTGGTGAGTTATAAGTTCTTTCCAAGACTCCCATTTTTAAACTATAGATCAGCCATTTTCCCTGAGAAGCCACATACACTGCACATCCACAAAGCCAGTCACTCCCCTTGCCATTAGCTAGGCACTTCCTGGGAGAAAATTGCTGTGTGACTACTGTAATTTTTAGGTAGTGGGTCATTTTACCACCATCGTTGTACATGAAGCACTCATATTTTTCAGGCACATTTTAAATGATTCTAATACTGAGGGGAATGGCCAAATCATGGCTTCTGCTCAAATCCGACACCACTTATGTTGGCTTACAGAGATGGGTTCTATAAACATCAAAGACTTGAAAGAGACAAGAAGACACCATAGACATTTTTTTAAAAATAGAACAGTGGTAAGAGAGCCAAATGCAAGTTGAAAAACCAACAAATATTTATAATGTGCACAATCCACAATTTGCAGCAGGGGAACAGCTCTGGCCCTAGGACTGAGGGAAGATGTTCCCTCCTCTCCCTCAAAGGAGTGCCTTTAAAGAGTCTGAGTTCAGAAGCTGGCAGTGGTTATTTTCCTTAAAATCAACGAAAAACTTACATGTGATTAGTTTCAGGGGGGGAAAAAGAGGAAGGTAAAAATGTTTCAGCCAGACTAATTCTTAAGCTTTTCCTAAAGGTTTTAGTTGTCTCTTCATCACTATTAACCAAAGGAAAAGGAATTTTCAAAGTTAATGTCTCCATGCACTGACTAGAGAGACCTCAAATTAGTAATGCCTTAGTTTTTCTTTCTAAATAATGGAAACTCTATGTTCCTTACACACACACACCCATATAGCTGTTTTTCCATCTATCCGCCCACAGGAAGTTTCTACAGCCCCATTAAATGAGACTACTAAAGGTTGCTCAACAAATGAGCCCATGCTTGTCTCCCCCCTGAAATCCAGCTGTGCTTACAGGAACTGGGGACCTTGAAGTGCATTGGTTTTGACCTTCTACTTCCTAGAAACATTGTGTGGGCCACCCACTCTGTCCAGTTACATAAAATCTTTGCTCTTAACATCACTTTTCCAGTCCTTTAAACACTGGTGTGTTTCTTTCTTCTATTTTCACTGCACCCACTCTCACTGGATGATGCCATCTACTGCCCCGATTTCTATGATGGGCTGTTTAACAATTTCTATGTTGATGGTGCTCAAAGTCTCAGATGTGTCCCAGCCTCTTTAAATTCTACATGTTCCCAACTGAACTCAACATCTTCCCCTCAATTCAAATATATTTCACTACCAGGTGTTTGGGGAGGAAGCTTGACCGTTACCTATTATGCTTCCCACTCATCTTTAATCATTACCCATCTAGATTCTTCTTCTATCCATGCACTTCCTGTCTCTCATGTTGACGACTGCAACAGTGTCCTAACCATTCTCCTGGCCTCCAGTCTTTTCCCTTTATGATTCATTTTCCACAGTGAAGCCAAATACCACCTTTCTAAAATGCAAATCTTACCATTTACCTGCTCAAAACTCTTCCATGTATCTCACTGCCCTCTGAATGTATACCCTTTATACTTTGGATCTATACAGTATGACAGCAATTTCTCATCTGCATTACTTGATGATACTGTGTGTCCCCTATATTCCAGCCATATTCAATTGTTCATTTCACTTAATCCACCATGTTCTTCCTTGTCTCTGGATCTTTACACATGCTGTTCTCTCAAAATAGCCTTCAACCCCTTTCTCTATTACTATCCCTAATTCCCTTCCACCTTCCCCACTTTCACCTGAATAACCCCTCTATTCCTTTAGATTGCAGGTTAACCAAAGTCCAAGATTCCTTATCTGTGATGTAGATTAGATGTTCCTCAAGTGTGGTCCCTTAGCATCCTGTACTTTGCTCTTATGCTCTGTTATAAATGACTATTTGTCAGTGCTGAACCCCCACTCGTCATCTAGATACATGAATGCAAGGACCTCTCTGTGCCACTACTGCTGAGTCTGCAGAGTCTAATCTGGTATTATATAATGTGTGTTGGACAATTAAACATTGTTGAATAAGTGTTAGATGGAGCTGAATGGGAGGTTTGATATTCTCAAAAGCCTGTGGAGATGTCCCTTTTTTCTAAAGGAGGTAGAAAAGTAATCACTCATGTGACATTTCTCTTCTCTGTCTGTTATCATACTCTGTAGTGACATCACATGAGGATACTCACAGTCCCTGTCTGTCTCATCCCTGGAGTGTCTACCTAAGATGAACATTTTTCTGGCCTTCCAAAAGTTAAAGGAAGAACAATTCATTGCTTTAGGAAGTATATCTTGGGGGGGAGGGTGTATAGTATATCTAATGTCAGCTGAAAGATTTAAATCTAAATGGGGAAAACTACCATGAAAACAGCATGAAAGGGCACCTGGGTGGCTCAGTGGGTTAAAGCCTCTGCTTTCGGCTCAGGTCATGATCTCAGTGTCCTGGGATCGAGGCCCGCATCAGGCTCTCTGCTCACCAGGGAGCCTGCTTCCTCCTCTCCCTGTCTCTCTGCCTGCCTCTCTGCCTACTTGTAATCTCTCTCTCTGTGTCAAATAAAATAAATAAAATCTTTATAAAAAAAAAGAAAAGAAAGAAAACAGCATGAAAATCATGGTTATCCATTCTCTTGGTAACCGGCATGCCTCACTTTTGTTTTGTCTCTTATCTTTCTCAACAGATCTTTCTTGTCTCCTTCCTACAGTGACTTTGGCTTGACCCCTAAACTTAGGTGTTTTTTAGAGAGGCATCCATAGGCTCTCCTCAGGCAATGTGACCCATTTTTTATAGTTTTTATAAATCCATATATGTACATGAATGACAAATCTGTTTCTTCAGTCTTACACTTGGCCTCAATATGTTCTGGACATTTCAGATCAAATAGGCAGTTGCACTTCAATTTATCTATACTGTAGTAATCATCTCCAACAGCTGATCTCCCTGTTGCTCCTTTTATTGTCTTATAGCCACCCCCAGACCCAAGCCATACACCTGGGGGGCATTCTTGACAACACCTTATTGTCCCCATCTGTGTGCAATAATTCCATAAAAGCTGACAATTCTAGTCCCCAAATAGGTTTTGATTCTGTCTGCTCCCTTGATTTCAGAGTATATCAACTTATAGTAAGATCCTGAATATCTTTTGCCTTAATAAGTGTAAAGAAGACTTTATCATTACTTTTTTAACTCCTGCAACAACTTTCTAACTGGTTCCCCATTTTGAGGTTTGCCCATTTCCTGTGTCTCCCACTTCTGCTGTTCTTCTCTACAGCTGCCAGAGCGAGCTATCCTAATGTCTCTCTGACAGAGTCACTCTACTCTCTACTGTTGAAAATCGTTAGTAGCTGTCTTCGGCAATGGCTTTCACCCTTGGCTATTCATTAGCATCAAACAAAAAGCTTTTCAATAAATACTGGGGTCCATCTCAAACCAACTGAAGCTCAATCCCAGAGAGTAGGATTTAAGTATCTGTGATTCTGATGAACAACAAGACATGAAGACCCCTGAATGGAACATATGATTTGTCCTAGTCCCATTCATGCCCGCTTTTCTGCCCCACCAACTGCCACATCATATCATACTGTACATACTCTAGGAGTAGTAAACACCATGCATTTGTTGTTATTGCCATACACTCTCTGCCCACTCAGACTTCTATCCATTCTGTTGCTCACACCAAAGCTCTCTTATTTGCTTGTGCTGCTCAGTTAACTTTATCTCACCTTTGAGGATCCAGCTGAGGCATTATCTCTTCCCTGGAATCTTCTTTGACTTTCTGCTCATATTCCCATCCAAGTCCAGATCTCAGATGAGTTCTCAACGGCTCTTTTGTGTTTCCATAGTAGTCTAGATTGTAAATGTTTTCATCATTGTGCATTACTACATTTTCTTTAAATTATCTTTTCATATGTATTTTTCCCCCACTAGACTATGATACCTTTGAGAATAAGGGTCTGGTTTCCATATCCAGAAGGCAGATGTTATCAGGCAGGGACACCCAGAAGTCATGGCATGAGTTGGAGTCAAAAGCCATCTGTCCATAGTAGTGGTCTTAAAGTCGGGAATGTAAGGAGCCTTTCTAGAAGCCCTTTTTGTGTGGGGTTTTCCAGATCTACAACAGCAATAATTCTGGAGCTGTGTTAAGAAACACAACTAAAGAAAAAAGAAAGAAGAAAAAAAGAAAGAAAGAAAGAAGAAAGAAAGAAAGAAAGAAAGAAAGAAAGAAAGAAAGAAAGAAAGAAAAGAAGGAAGGAAGAAGAGGGAGGAAGGAAGGAAGAAGAGGGAGGAGGGAAGGAAGGAAAAGAAAGGAAAGAAGGAGCAGAGAGGGAAAGGAAAAGGACAAGGAAAAGGAAAGGAAAAGAAAGGGCAAAGTGAGTAATGGGAGTCAAATCGAGTGCCAAGAGATTTAGAGTTCATGTATGACATTTGAAAGAGGAGATAGAAAAACAACCTGGAGAAATCTTCTGATTTAGGCTCTAGCTGTTTACTGGCCTTGGCCTCTGTCCTTGGACTCCAAAAGTGATTATAGCAGTTGACAAAGAAGATAGGGCAGAGACTGTAGTGCATGCATGTGTGTGTGTGTGTGTGTGTGTGTGTGTGTGTGTGTGTGTGTGTGTGTGTGTGTGTGTGTGTGTGTGGCTGCCCGTGGTGAAGATTCTCTTCTTGACCAAACTCTAGCCTGGCTCCCCTGAGCTTTCTTCTTGACCAGGCTTCAACCTTGGCCTATAAAAACTGCAGACTCTGAGCCCAAACTATTGCATCTACTCCAACCCACTCCCACATTAGAAGATATGAACAAACACAAACATATTTTCTAACAGTCAAGGCAGAATCTCCAGGATGATGGTTGCAGCCCCTTAAGTTCCTTTCTAGGAAACTGCAAGGCTGTCAAAAGAATTTACTGTTTGTAAACTGCCAACACTTAAAGATAGAGCCCCTGTCTCCCAGTCTCTGTGGAAGGACAGAAGTCCATCTTCAATAAGCAAACTCAAGTAAGTTTCACATGGGTCAACACCCCTTCCTGTTTGTTTGTTTTTATAAATTTCCATTTCCCTGACTTTCCTTGAGCTTTGGCAATTCCCATCCTTACTGCCTCTCTCTTCCTTTGAAACATGCAGTCACCTCTGCACAAATCAAAGTTGAGTTCAGTTCATGCTGGACCCTCTTTTCTATTGCAATAGTTTATTACTGATTAAAATCTATCCTTACTACTTTAATTAGTGTCCAGCTTTGTATGTCTTTGGTAGCAATGTCAGCAATACACACTCTGATATCCTGGTCCATCTGATTCCTGAGGTTGGTGTGGCACTTAGGAGAGTGACTATCTCCAGGAAAATGTCTGTGGGCAAGAAGCAAACACTGACCAAGTGGAGGTTGGAGGAAAATACAGCACAGATGAAAGCATTAGGGATGACATGTTTTAGAGAAAGACTATTCCTAGTAGAGAAAACATTTGGATCCTCAAGTGATTATTTTTGAAGATATTCTTTATCACAAGAGCTTTTAAATAGAGGAGGGTTCTGGTCCCACAAGCTTACTCTTGACTTTTCTCCTTTTCTGCTCAAAAATATACTGTTTTCTAAGCCTTTAATTTGTTTCTACCCATAAAAACCAATACATTTTATGAAAATTAGTCTCAGATTCCTATACACAAGAAAGTGTTACTATAAGAAAATTTATTATATTATTTGATTTAGGAATATAATGTCATTCATACAATCAGAATTTCTTTGTTTATTCTTTAGCCATGTCCTGGCCTTTAATATTGTTTCTTTGACAGTAATACAGGCAATTTTATAGTTTAACCATATGCCTTAAAGGTCCAGAAAGCAAACTTAGATTAAGACAAATAAGATAAAACAGACAATAGAGATACTCAATAGATTTACTTAGATCCATTCACTTAGCATCAATGCATAATATATTCCAAAAGCGAGCATATATCAAATGCAAAATGGATAACCTTAATTGGGTTCAGTAATTGGATAAAAGGTCAAACAATTTTCATTGCATATGCTTTGGGGCATGCATTTCATTCCTTATTGATCTGCTTTATTGAATTAACATTTTAATTATTTGTTTTGATAGGAACAGGGAAGATAATCATAGGAAGGAGCAGTAGTAGAGAATATGTCTCTTGCTTCTGCACAAAACACACATAGCAGGTGATGATATCAAACAGCTAACTCCCAGAGAGACCTAAATGGCACATCTTGGCACATGTGGGTAAGTATAATGTTTATTAATCTAAAAAATGAGAAATTATTATAAAAATATAAGAAGTAGAAAACCCTACACAAGTTAAAATACAGAAAAATTTTAAGCAAAGTTATTTGAATCAGGCAATATTTAATGTATCAAATAGTAATCTTAATAACTAGGTATAAAGTAATCTAAACCCAGGACACTAACCATGTCAAAAGGCAGCAGACAACCCGACCACCCCAGAATCCTTTGCCAGGGTTAGTGTTCTCTGATTACACATTTAGGCACCCCCTGGTTATAAGAGTACTTGTTTATTATTGATATTATAAAAATAACCATTCTCTAAATGCTTACACATAGTAAATAAAATTAGAACTATACATAAGGATTTGAATAATTGCAATTTCTTTAAGGACCACCTGCAACTTCTGCCTGCTTCACAGACCTGTAGGGGAGAAACAAAACAAATGAAAATGTGCTTAATAATACATCTATAATGAAGCATATTAAAAAGAAACCTTGGGACCTTACTGCTTTCCTATGCTCTGTATGAACTTTTATAATGGCACTGACCTTAGGGTATCACCTCTATCAACTGTATTTTGCTGTCAGGATGTCAATTTCTGGTATCTGTATAATTCCTTTTTGTATATTTAATTAAAAGTAGATATTCTACAGATATCTTGGACTTTTGAAAAGACTCGCTTCCCTCCCTTCCTGTAGGAGGGAGCCAAGGGAGAATATAGGCAATGAGAAATACTTGTAAGAGATGTACATAATTACTAACTTGGAAGGAATTATGAAAACTGAATTTAGGAATTTAGTGTGGCATAAGATAGATCAGGCTATACAAGTCTTTAGCACTGGAACTATGTGCCCATACTGCTTGATTAAAAAGAATTTCCTTATTTTTTCCTAGAGAAATATAATTATGATGGCAAGGGGAAAGATCTATGCTCCTAGAATATTTTATCTGTTTTTTTCCTGCTTTGTTATATTTAATACTTGCATTAAATATTTAATAAATATATTAATATAATTTATTTTATTTAATGTTTCTGATTCATTTACTAGACCATAAATACTTTGAAAGAAAAATATCAATCTTCAACTTACTTATAGGACCTGAAAGAATACTTTGCACATGGTGTTTGCTCAATAAGTATTTGTTTGATGGGCAAGAGGGAGGGGAGAAAGGGAGAAAAAGAGGAAAGAAGGGAATCCAGTTATTTTTGCACATATTTTCCCTTGTCTGGAATACTTTATTAACCCCAACCAATCCCAGCTAACTCCTTTATCTAACTAACTCCTACTCCTTTAGGACTTACTCTTCAGTATCACTTTCTCTAGGCCCTTTGACTACTAGTCAAGGTAGAATTCTCAGCTGCATGCACCTATCTCACCTGAGTTACATAAGGATAATCTGCAGTGTTTTATGTAAATCATGTTCAGTGTGTGACTTCATTATTTAGTAAGCTTATGTCACATATGATAGTGACAAGTTATTCTCTGGCATAGTTCCTGTTTTAGGTCTTTATTAAATATGGATCAAATGAATGATTTACTTATTTAGATTTTTTGGATAGAAGAGCCGTAGACCTACACCTTATACAAAGAACAGGCAAAGGACTAAAGAAGAGGACAACATGATCTGTGTGTTCCTACAATGGTAGAATTATGATGTGGAAGAGAGATAAAATTTTTGTCTGTGATACAAAATAAACCAGAAAGAAGGCAGCTACAAAGAATCAGATTTGGGGGCAAAAGAGAATAATTTCATTTGAAGTAGGTTTTAAACATTTTGTACAACTTAAGCAATACTGTTTGCTTGTCTGCTTTTGTCACCATACTGTATGTTACATCCCCATGACTTATTTATTTCATGATTGGAAATTTGTTCTTTTTGACCACCTTCACCTATTTCCTCAATCCCTGCCTCTGGCTAACACCAATCTCTTTTCTGTACCTATGAGCTTGGTTTTTGTTTTTGTTTAGATTCCACATATAAGTGAGATAAGATGTTATTTGTTTTTCTCTGACTAATTTCAATTAGCAAAATATCCCCAAGTTTCATCCATGTTGTTGCAAATGGCAAAAGTTCATTCTTCATGGCTGAGTAATACTCCATTATATATGTATACCACATTTTCTTTACCCATTTATCTTCAATGGGAACTTATGTTTTTTCCATATCCTGGCTATTGTAAATAGGGCACAGAACATGGGGATGCAGATATCTTTTCAAGACATTTTTGTTTGTAACCATCCAGACAGTATTCTGAAGATGTAAATATATGATTGTATATGTGTTTATGCATTGTATATGACAAAAATAAATTTATTTAATATACTGTTTTGTAACTCACTTTTTAATGTAACATTATTACTAGAATATTTCCACATCAAAATATAGATATAGATATATAGATAGATGGATCCAGTTAATATCAGTATAAGTACATGTATTTATCCAGTGAATATAAATCTCATCCTTCATAAGATGTACAGTATTCCATTATATAGATTGCTATACTTTTTTAATCAATTCTCTCTTATTGGTCATTGGCTTGTTCACCTCTTTTCACATGTTTTCCATTTCCAAAACATTTTTTGTTTTATTATAAAACATATGCAATGAACAGAATATTCTGGTAACTACACAGTGAGGCATCACAGAAATTATTTCTTTAGGTGATTTATTAATATAGAATTATTAGGTTAATGAGCAATTAGGCCAAGATAAAATTGAATGAGCAATCACAGGAGGTAGTATACTTCCCATTATTCAAGATATTGAAGTAGAGGTTGAATGTCTATTTGGTAGGGGCACTCCAGGGAGGAAATCAGCATTAGATTGGAAGAGAAATAGAGGTTCTAAAATTCTTTCTAACTTTGATATTCTGTCATTCCCTGAGTGCTAAAGACAAAGTCAACCTTTTGCTTCTCTCTGTGACACACTTGAGAGAAGAAACTATGAATTATTTATGTTACATATCTAGTTCATATAGCAGCCTCAAGTCCATGGATGTAAAATTGTTCTGAGATTCCGTATCTCTAAGATATATTTAATGGTGTCATAAAGTCCATGATCTTCACACAGTGGGGGAATATGTTTTCATCTCAATTCTATCTAAAAGTGATTTTCCTGCCAATGGAAAGGGATTTAAATTTCCATCCCACTTCCTCAGCATGGGAGAATACAAACTCCATGAGAAGCCTGAGATTCATAGAACATAACAAAAAGAGAAAGGAAACATTATGCAGAGTAGGAGGGAAATCTCTTTCTCATTAGAGGTCATGAGAACAATGCATTAAAAAAATCTGAACTTGGAGCAGTTGTAGATAGTACCCATAATTACCTGACATTGATATTAAGTGCCCTGAGCAAACATACCAGAGTAGACCAGGGTAGGACAAGAAGAGCATGGAACACAAAGGAGAAGATCAGCAGAACCTGCACAGTGAAAGAAAAAGAGATAATATGCTGGACCAGGAAAAAAAAAACTATTAAACATAATTCCCTAGCAGTTTAAGCAATTTCTAGTGAAGATTAATTGAAATTAATATCAAAAAACTACACTTAGAGTATATAATGAGCTGCAATTACGTATAAGTCAACTGCTTAATGGTGTGTATATTCTTATATTCCATACTCCAGTCACTTTCAATTCAAACTTCTGTGGAATTTTAAATAAAATCTAGGCAAAATGCCCTCCAGCTAGTGTTATGAATATATATGTGGACTTTAAAAAGATCTCACATAAATCATATTCATAATTCTTATGTCCAACATGGGTTAGGCAAGAAAGTAACACTGTTCAGGTGGCTACCCTAACACAAATTAGTCAGGATTGGATATATATATGCCATAGAATGGTGATGCTATCATATTTGTAATTTAATGTCATCATCACAATGTTATGTTATTATGAGATTTATAAAAGTAGTACATATATACTCTATTCATAATGCCTGGCAGATAACATTACATACTAAATGTAATTCCTCTGAATGCATCCCTGAGGCAGAAGAGCAGTGGGACAAAGGGACAGGAGTATTCTAATTTAAAAGAATGGGGAAATAGAATGGAGGATAAAAGCAGATGAAACTAAAGGGATCAAGGGAGATAAGCAATTCCACATTTTTTGAAGAGAAAGGAAATAGATTAAGTCCAAGTTTTCCAAAGCATTGCTTGGAATACTAGTCCTGCATAGTGTTAATATGAATGACCCACAAAAAAAATGGTTCCTGGATCAAAGAATTTTGGACAGGGATGCATGGGTAGTTCAGTTGGTTAAGTGTCTGCCTTCAGCTCGGGTCACGATCCCAGGGTGCTGGGATCAAGTCCCGCATCAGGCTCCTTGCTCAGCAGGGAACCTGCTTCTCCCTCTCCCTCTGCTGCTCCCCCTGCTTGTTCTCCCTCTCTCTCTCTCTCTCTCTCTCTCTCTCTCCATCAAATAAATAAATAAAATCTTTAAAAATAATATTGGATAGCAACATATCATATCTGCTTTTTGGAGAATCAAAATACAAGCATATTAAATAAAGGCTCTCAGAAGTCTTATTAACTTGGTATTTATCAAAGTTGAATAAGTAAACTTATGTACTAAATAAATAAAACTATGTAACTGGATATTTATCAAAGTTATTTGATATTATATTTTCATATAACTCATTTTTTAAAAATCTGCAGAGATCCATTGGTAAGTTCTGTTCCAACTAGAGTCAAAGACTCATATCAACGCAATTGCTGTTTCACACAATTCAGAAGCAAGATTTGAAAAAGTGTGGGTTTTGAATTCAGACCTGAGTTTAAATTCTGATTCCACCCATTCCTATATACATGACTACGAGCAAATTAGCTCAGTATCCCCCTTAGAGGGTGGTTATAAGGGAAACACCTTTGCAAGAATCATTAAGTAGTAGATATCTAACAGTTTTGCAGTATTCAAATATAGATAAATAGGAACTACAAAAAATTTTGGACTAAAAGTGATGATTGTATGTGGAAAGTGGATACTGAATAAAGCTGAAGAACTTGATAAACCTTTAGAAATCTTACACATGGAAGGGTTTGGAATGAAATAATGATGCATTCACATTTAAATGTTCTTTACCATCGAAGATATTAAAGGTGCTTGCAAGAAAGCAATTGAATTAATGCTCTGTATTAGTGGTTTTCAAATTTTAAGAGTATTAGAATCATCTGGAGCGTTTTGTGAAAAACAGGCTGCCAGACTTCACTATTAGAGTTTCTGACCTAGCGGCTGTGGAGTGGGGTCCAAGGAAATTGCATTTCTTTCCATTTCCAAAGAGATGCTGATGCTAATGCTGGTGCAGCTGGTTTGTGGACCACAATTTGTGTATCAACTGTTCTGTGTAGCGTGGACTTTGGGTGAAGGATGAAGCCAGTTGTGGTTGGATATACTTGAAGAAAAAGTAGTGTAGTTTCTAGGTATAAAATCAGATTGAAGTGTAGGTTTAGTAGGAAATAGGTAACCTCAAGGGCAGAAGGTTTGAGACAGAGAATGGATTATAGTGATCTAAGATGTTAGAGTTGGATGCTATTTCACATTTGACCAAAAAAAAATTTTTAAAAATGCATTACTTTAGAAGATCATTACATTTGAGAGGGCCAAAAAACTGTAATAGTAAAGCATTGGTTAAGTCTCCCAAGTAGGAGTTAAGTTTTCCTAATGATAAGATTGGGGCAGAGAGAAAAGCAATGAATCAAATGTAAACACCCCACACGAAAGAACAGGAGTGACCAGTAAGATTACAGTGACAATGCAAGAAACAGGACAGCCAGACAAATGGTATGAGCCTGAAAAGGAGGAGAATTTTAGGTAGAATGTTAATGCTGCCTCATGATACTTGACACCTGGCAAATGAAAGAAGGAGCAGGAATGCCTGGATGGCTCAGTCCTTGGGCATCTGCCTTCGCCTCTGGTCATGATTCCAGGGTCCCGGGATCGAGTTCCGCATTGGGCTCCTTGCTCAGCGGGGAGCCTGCTTCTCCATCTGCCTGTCATGACCCCTGCTTGTTCTTTCTGTCTCTCTGACAAATAAGTAAATAAAATCTTGAAAGAAAAAGAAAGAAAGAGAGAGAGAGAAAGAAAGAAAGAAACGAAGGAAGGAAGGAAGGAAGGACGAAAGGAAGGAAGAAAGGGCAGCTTCTTCTGGTAAAGTTTATAAGGGTAGCAGTATTTTCTAGGAACCATTTCAAATAAGGCAAAAGAAAGGGGTGGGGACATGAAGAGTGTGCTTTGAATAGCCCTGACGGACAATCAGTTTGCAAATAAAATTCCAGTTCCATAGGGCACAGTGGAAAGATCTGGGAAAAGTATCCACAGTGCTTAAGGAAATAAACATATGAGGAGATTTTATTTTGATAGGGGCAGTGGAGCAAGGCAAAGTGGCCAAGGATAATAGAAATAAAAGATAGAATTAACTGATCTCAAGTTTCTGAATTGAACTTTGGCATAACGCTTGCTCTTGTGCGGCAGCTGACTTAGGTGTCCGGCCTCACACTGCTTCCCTGTGTGAAGCAGGACTGCTGATACTGGGGATGGCCCATTATTACCCGTACTTGAAGGGATTAAGAAANCCTTTGGTGGGGCGGGGGGGGGGCGGGGGGGGAGCAAACGAGAGAGTAGCCATAAAGTCTAGAAATAAAGGTAATATTTTTGTTTACAAATTAGAACCTGCTTGCTTTCTTCTTGAATGCTATAGGTACGGGTCTATTCAGTGAAAAACAGCAACACAAATCACCTGAGGCAGTGATCACAAATGCATATGTAGGGATAGATGTCAATGCTGCGTTAACGCTCTATGTTCATTGCAGCTCTAACTAAATTATCATTACAACAGAGGAACAACACCCAGAACATATGAAATGTCATTGAACACACCATGTTTTGTTGTGTAGACTGATAAACCACTTATTACATATATATGTCTATGTTCTTAGACATTGTAGCCTCCCTGGATAATCAGAAGATAGAGACTCAGACTTGGTCATTTCTCAACTGATCTTCAAAAGTCACTTAAACAATATAAACTAAATTTATTCATTCCTTCATTCATTCAATTCATTCAGTAAATATTTGTTAAGTAAATCAATAGTGACTATATAAATATTTATTAAATAAAAGTGTTGAATACTTACAATGTCAAATAGGAATATTAAGGATAAATCTTCCCTATGGCTAATTTTTGGGATTAAATATGTGGAAGCAACTTATAAACTGTGAAATCTTGCATAACTAGTAGAAACTTTCTGAAAATTATTTTAAGTGTTAACAAATGGATAATCCTTTGTGTCCTAATATGAAGGAGAAGTCGCATATAACATATGTTTAAGAATATAAAGAAAAGCTATGTTTTTGGTCTGAAGAATATTTAATTATACTGAAGTGGATATATAGTTTTAGGATATTTACTCAACATTTCAAAACAACTCATTTTGAAGAAATTTGGCAGCCTGCTTTGAACAGTTGTCCTATTTTTAATATCTACTATGGGACTTAAAGCATGCTTAGTGTAATTACTAAATGTTATTTATTTTATTTTGTCAAATTTTTAATTTTTATGTTTATCATGTATGCCTCCCTTAATTTTCTGGATGACTTTGTATGTAGATAACAATTTGGAACACGGTGTAAATTTAACTAAATCAAGTTGAAGTTTATATTAAAAGCAGATTTTCTACCCAAATGTATTACTGCTTGTTTCTTTATATGTCACTTTTTCTCATTTTCATGCTCTATAGTGTTTTCTTTATGATACAAACTCTGCACTCACTGAAATAATTCCTCTCTTGATACTATCTAAACACACATTCCCCTTCCCTCCTTTTTTTTAGCTTATAGAGATGGAATGACATTTTTGGAGTAGAATATATGGCCTTGGATTGAGCTAGAATGTAGACTGCACTTATTAATTATGTATCCTTGGGAAAGGGTATTCAATAGATCTGAGTTTATAAAACCAGAGTAATATCACCTACGTATTAACTTGTCAGGATTAAAGGAAATGTTACATAGCACATACCAGCAAAAATTTACTAAGTTCTCTTCCATTTTCTCTTCTTTTGGAGATGTATGTGTTTTTATATAAGTCTTAGAATGTCAATTACTCATTATAGGCTTTAAGGAGAAATGGAATGATACAATTCTAATTACTCAAATAGACTTTGTAATTCTATTTTATATTAGCCTATGTGACAATTTTCCTAATTCATTATTAACTCATATATCCATTACAATATACACTTTCTCAGTGAAAAGATTATGCCACATTTTTGAAGTTCCATGCTTAAAACTCCTCTTTTATCTTCATATACCCTCTTTATTATGCCTACACAAGTAGTTTCTTCAGCCACAATGCCTATCTTCAGGCTAGGATTTCTTGTCAGATCCTAAAAACAAATATATTTCAGCTTTTATTCCACCTTTTAGGAGACTATGCCAATCAACTTTTAGTCTAGCTCAGACAGTGGAAATATAGCATCATCTGGAGGAAATAGCTTGTTCTTTGATTTTTTTCCATTTGGTTTGAGGTAAACAAGCACTTAAGTTTGAAATAAGAGGAAAAAGGAAAGTGAAATAATAAGGTAGGTTGGGATCAATAATGATACAGCTGCAGGCACCCCAATTAGTAGAAATGAGATGAAATCTTCCAGCCTGGGAGAACACATAAGGACACTGCATAAGATAATCATACCAACCATGAACCACCCAAGGGAGAGGTTACTCTTTTGGCCCCTAAGTAGGACTATAAAATCCTATCCTCTGCTAGTGCCAAGGCATATTAGAAGCATCAAGTTGAATGCAAAAGCCATAGAATAATTAAGAAAATCAGAAAAAGGAACTGTAGCTTCACAAGTGAAGACAGATTATTCCTGGAGGCAAAAATTATTTGGCACAGAATCTTAAAGGAAAGCATTCTCTTTTACTCCCATGTAGTTAATGTACCTCTGATAGGCAATTTCTGAGAACTGAGCAACTGTAGATGCACCTGAGTATGAGCCCATTCTCTGCAATTTACTAGTCTGGGGACCACAGGGATGGAGGAGGACCTTATAGTCTTCTGACTCCTAGTTCTTTTCTCACTCCATCATAACATCTAGAAAGAGAAAATTAGCCTCCCACTGAGATAATTAAATGACACGTGTATGCTCACAGTAAAAAAGTGAGTCCATTAGTCAGTCACAGTAAGAACCTAGCAAGTGTTTGGGAACAAATTCCACACAGGAGCAAAAATACAATGTCATTAAAAATAACATCGGTAAAGTTAAGTAGAAAACCTAGTAAGAAGCAAGAGACAAGTCCTGGTAGTTTAGATGATAAATTGTCCTTTCCTTCCTTTCTTTCTTTCTTTCACACAAATAGAAACCATTTTATATGATATATGCTTAGCCAAAACTTAGAATTTACTAATATTTAGCAAGCATATACTATGTGTCTGACACTGTGTTTGGCACAAAGTAAAGCAATGAAGAAGAAATGTTTTCTTAGTCTTTGAAAACTAAATGCAATTATCTAAAAATGTTCTGATTTTGCCCACATTTACTGAAATATATTGAAGTAAGAAATTTAATATCCAGGGTCGATTGGGTAAATTATTCAGGTAGCTCATCAAGGATCTATCAAAATAATAAGGTATTAAATGGTCAATATCAGGGAGAACAAGAAAATAAACAGAAATGAGCATGGAATTTGGGGATATGGTCCCTCTAAAGGTATCCATCAGTTTTGGAAGAAAATCCTTAGAGGCTGACAACTTGCAAAAGATTCCTAGGCAGGGAGGACAAAAACTGGGGATCCAGTTTTTCTTCTTACCGAGGAAGATGACCCAGATTAATTTCCTAGGTTTGGGGTTGCTACTCTGAAGGGACACACTGTAAGAATAAGGGCAAAACAGAAATAAACCACCCTCTCAATGAATAAAGCCTACTTAAAATCTTCTCAACTTTGTGTTGAATTCAAATAATCTAGGGTAGCCAGTACCCCAGACACAAAGTAAAATCCTATTTGGAAGAAGATAACATTATTCTGGGCCTCAAATTATCTTTGCAATTTTTCATATACAATTTGTACTTAATCTAAAATAAATAAACATGGTGACAATATCATGTGATCAAAAACCAAGAAAAAATAACATAGAAAGACTCACAAGGAATCAAATTATTAAACCCAGATTTCAAAATAAGTATGGACAATAAGAAATGAAAGACAATACTTAAGAGTTTTTGGGAAAAACTAGAAATTAAAAATAAATCGATGAAAATGCTAAAATAAATACAGTAACTGAAATTTGAAAATCAATGTATGTGTTAAGCAGCAGATTTGATAGCATTGAAGAGAGATATAATAAATTTGAACATAGATCAGAATAAAACATCCAAAATGATACACAGAAACAAATGGATGGAAAATGGAGGTGGAGCACATTTTTCATACAGTTAGAATGTCTAATATATGTTAATTGCTGGCCATGGTAATTTTAAAACATAGTCCCCAAAGTCTTTTACATTTTTCCCATCATTTGTTAGAACATGTCCATTGACCTTGAATCTATAATCTGTGACTGCATAATCAACAAAATAAATCAATTAATTAAAAAAGAGACATCACTAAAGAACTGAAACACATTTTTCTAAAAGCTATATGAGCATATTACCAATACTTTGTAAGAATGAATTCGAAAATTCAATTGAAATGATCAAATCTCTGGAAAAATAAAGCTTACCAAAACTGTCACAAGAGGAAATAGAAAATCTGAGTAGTCACATAGCTATTAAAGAAATTAAATGAATAGTTAAAAATTCTTCACATGAAGAAATTTTGAGGCCATATAGCTCCATCCCTGAATTCCTCCAATCATTAAAAAAATAATTCAGTGTTACACAAACACTTCCAGAGAATCCATCAGGAAAAATTCCCCAACATATGTTATGAGACTAGCTAATGTGATTTCCTACGCATAACAGAAGAATTGTGTTAAAGAGAAATCTTTGTGTTCAAATAAGCCAATTGAATTATAACTATAGATATAAAAATCCTAAACAAAATTTTGCCAACATCTTTATCAAGTTAGGTTTATTGCAAAATGCAATACCAGATTAAGTCTCAAAAACTAACCCATAAGGGGAGCCTGGGTGGCTAAGTGGGTTAAGCCTCTGCCTTCGGCTCAGGTCATGATCTCAGGGTCCTGGTATAGAACCCCACATCGGGTTCTCTGCTCAGTAGAGAGCCTGCTTCCCTCTCTCTCTCTGCCTCCCTCTCTGCCTACTTGTGATCTCTCTCTCTCTGTCAAATAAAAAAATAAGAATAACCCATGAAATTAAACATACTACCATAAAAAGTGAGAAAAATACTTAAAAGTGGATTGAAAAGTTTGCTAAATTTTGACATTTGTTTGGGATTAAAAAAAAACTCAATGGATTCAGAATGTAAGAGAATTTTTTTAACCTAAAAAATGTGTATACATACACACAGACACATACACAAATGTATAGCAAATATCACACATCATTATTCAAAATTGAAAGTTTTCCTTCTTATATCAGGAATGAGACCCAATGTTTTCATTTCCTTAAAACATATATTCATAAGAGGGCTTGCTAGAGCATATGAAAGTTTTATTTTTACTCTTTTGAGGAACATCAGCCATACTGTTTTCCATAATGGGTATACCAATTTACATTCCCACCAACAATGTACAGGGTTCTCTTTTTTCCACATCTTCACTAACTCTAATCTTTTTGATTAAAGCCATTCTAAGAGGTGTGAGGTTACATCTCACTGTGGTTTTGATTGCATTTCCCTGATAATTAGTGATATTGAGAACCTTTTTGTGTATCTATTGGCCATTTGTATTTCCTCTGTGGAAAAATGTCTATTAAGTTTCTTTGTCCATATTTCAATTGGATTACTTGGGGTTTCTTGTTTTTGTTATTGAAATATATGTGTTCCTTTTTATTTTGGCTATTAATCCCTTATCAGATATCTGGTTTAATAAAAATTCTTAATAACATAGGTATAAAAGGAAATTTCCTCAACTCAATTTTGGTCATTTATGAAGTTCCCATAGGTAACTTCATAATCAATGGAGAAAATTGAAGGTTTTTCCTTTAAGATACAGTACAAGGCAAGTATGTCCATCCTTGCCACTTCTATTCAAAAGAGTACAGGGAGTGCTAGCAAAAGCAATCAGACAAGAAAAATAAATAAAAGGCATCTGAATCAAAAAATAATAAAACCATCATTGTTTGTAGATAACATAATCCTACATATAGAAAAACTCCATGCAAACACACACACACACACACACACACACACACACACACACACACATTAGAACTAATAAATAAATCCAGTAAAGTTACAGAATACAAAAGCAACATACAAAAATCAGTGGTACTTCCATATACTAAAAATGATCTATTTAAAAAAGGAATTTTAAAAAAAGAACAATTCCATTTACAATAGCATCAAAAGAATAATATACTTAGGAATAAATTTAACCAAAAAGATAAAAGATCTGTACACCAAAAACTATAAAACAGTGATAAAAGAAATTGAAGAAGTCACAAGTAAATGTAAAGATATCCTATGCTGATGGACTAGAATAATTAATATTGCTAAAATGTCTGTACGAAGTGATATACAGAGTCAATGCAATCTCTATAGAAATTCTGATGGCATTTTTCACAGAAATAAAAACAATTCTAAAATTCTTGTGGAACCACAAAAGACTCCTAATAGCCAAAGGAATCTTGAGAAAGAATAGAGCTGGAGGCATCACACGTCCTAATTTCAAATTATCTTACAAAGTGTTAATAATCAAAAGTATGGTACTGGCATAAAAACGGACACATGGACCAATGGAATAGAATAGGGAGTCCAAAAATAAACCCAAGCATATGTGGCCTACTAGTCATTTTTGTTTTTGTTTTAAAATATAATGTATTATTTGTTTTAGGGGTACAGGTCTGTGATTCATCAGTCCTACACAATTCACAGCACTCCCCATAGTACATACCCTCCCCAAAGTCCATCACCTAGCCACCCCATCCCTCTAACCCCCCTTCCCTCCAGCAACCCTCAGTTTGTTTACTGAGATTGAGAGTCTCTTATGGTTTGTCTCCCTCTCTGGTTTCATCTTATTTCATTTTTCTCTCCCTTCCTTTATGATCTTATGCTTTGTTTCTCAAATTCCTCATATCAATGAGATCACACAATAATTGTCTTTCTCTGATTGACTTATTTAGCTTAGCATAATACCTTCTAGTTCCAACCACACTGTTGCAAATGTCAAGATTTGGGGTTTTCTTTGATGGCTGCATAATATTCCATTGTATATATATGAAGCCAGCATTACCTTGATCCCAAAACCAGACAAAGACCCCATCAAAAAGGAGAATTATAGACCAATATCCCTGATGAACATGATGCAAAAATTCTCACCAAAATACTAGCCAATAGGGCTCAACGGTACATTAAAAGCCTTATCCATCATGACCAAATGGGATTTATTCCTGGGTTGCAAGGATGGTTCAACATCCGAAAGCCAATCAATGTGATACAATACATTAATAAAAGAAAGAATAAGAACCACATGATACTCTCAATAGATGCAGAAAAAGCATTTGACAAAGTACCGCATCTTTTCTTGATCAAAACTCTTCACAGTGTAGGGATGGAGGGTATATAATTCAATATCAAAAAAGCCATCTATGAAAAGCCCATAACAAGTATCATTCTCAACGGGGAAAAACTGAGGGCTTTTCCCCTATGGTCAGGAGCACGGCAGGGCTGTCCATTATCACTACTGCTATTCAGCGTAGTACTAGAAGTCCACCCTCAGCAATCAGACCACAAAAGAAATAAAAGACATCTGAATCAGCAAAGAAGAAGTCAAACTCTATATATTCTTAACACTCTTATTAAAAACTTATTGACCTAGGTAGGTTAACTTGAGATGATTTAATTTAACTCATAGATGATTTAATGTGAAAAGTGAGATTAAAAATCATCAAGATTTCTTTTGGTCTTCAAAAATAACCTAAAACAATTCACCAGAAGTTTTTGTCTTTTCTACTTTCAGAGCTCATCTTTCTAGTTATTCTTGTGCTGTTTTATTATATTATTTATTTTATATTATATATTTATATATTATATTTACATATATTTATATATTATTTTTATATATAATATACATGTATACATAAATATTCATATATTTATATACATATTTATATGTTCTATAAAAATATATATTTATATATTTTATATATAATATTATATCATATTATTATTTTTTTTTATTCTTGGTTGTTTCCAATGTGTGTATGTCTTTTCTCTACCAACGCACATATTGTGTAGGATAATCCAGTTAACCTTTAAATAAGAACAAAATACTGAAGTCCTGTCTTATTTATCTCCTGAGGTATATATTTCTAGTCCCTATTTCTGATATCACACCCTAATATTTAAACTCCGAGTTCCAAGTCTTATGAAGCCCTGACACCTATCTGTAATTGGCGATTAACTCATTTTGGTCTTTGTGTGTTATCTATATTCCACTGCCCTGTAACGCATCCTTTTCTACTCTTTCATTTGATAGGATGTTAGTACCTTATCCTGGGCTTGACAAAATAATCAGCTGTGGTACAATAACACCACTGCCTCAAGCATTGCTCAAATGCAATTCTTGAGAGGCTACCTGGAAAGAAGTAATGTGAGGTTAGATTAAGGAGAACAAAGGTCACACCACATCCTGAGTGGACAGTAGAATCCTGTAGCCCCATTTACTGCCCCAAGCACTTTGGCTCTCAAGAGTGACAGCATAAACTGTGTCACCCCGTGGTAATGGGAACAAAGTGAAGTTATGAGTAAAGGATGAAGCAATAGGAGTAAACATCTCTGGGCCCAAACAAGAACTCTTGATTCTACTCCTGGCATCTGCTACTAACTAGGTCACATGAACAAGCCTACAATCTTTTAGAGAATCAACTTCTTCATTAAATTAAGAGAATTAAGATTGAGAGGATTGGATTAGATTAGCATTTCCTAAAATCCTAGAATATTTGTTTTTCCAGCAGTTAATAGGCATTCTGAAAACCACAAGCATTCTGAAAACAGAAGATAATAAGCATTCTGCACAAAGAACTCAAGTAAATATGCAAAAAATGCTAGACTATACATAGTCAAGCAGATCTTACTGCAGAACCACCCAGTGACTTCTAGAAAAGACTATATAGCATGTCTTCAAGTGAACAATGGGCAATAATTTCTCTCATTTTAAGCCAAGATGCTCATTACACTTGATCTGTTAATTTAAAAGTGTGGAACTGTTTTTGACCCTCTTGAAAATTTGTTATATCATTGCTATATCTTATAATGAGTTTCTCAAATATAATGACATGTATAAAGTCTCAAAACTTATTTTACTACAAAATTGTTTTTAATAGCTTATCATGAATTAGGATTTAAGAAACAGATATTATCTGGTTCTACAGCCCTTTATGAAGATATCATACTCCCATTCAAACAAAGAGAAAACTAGGCTGATGAAATCAGGAAAAATAGGAGAGGGGAAGCACTTCTGGAATGTGGGTGTAGGGATCTCCAAAAATCTGTTCCTCTGAAAAGCAATGAGAACATTAGCAAAAATCACCAAAATCAACTTTTCATAGCTCTAGAAATTAACCAAAGGCTTGTAATAATCCATAGAGTATTTATTAAAGAAAAGCAGCTGAATCTCAATGAGAACAGTGAGCTATGCGGGATTTTAACTTACCCAATAACAATAACCTTCTCTCTAACTCTACAGTAGAGCTGAAAAACCAGCAGCCTCTGATCCACTAGAGGGAGCAGAAGGGGTTTGGTGTTCCCCAACAGGTACCGTATCTGAAGAATTGTCACTATTTGACCTATATAGAAGTTGCCTGCAAAATCCTTACTTGAACGTTTTTTCTTTATTTGTCTCAGATTAGAGCTCACTCAGTGAAAACTGCAGTCCCTATGACATTTGTCAAAAACAATTAGGGACAACAGTTTTACATAGCAGGTGCCTGAGTCAGTGATACCAATTGGGGCAAATGAGGGGTTTACCAAAATAATTAATAATAATAATAATAATAATAATAATAATAATAATAATTAAAAAGAAAACCTCATGGATGAGATGTCCAAAAGAAGGTGTCAAAAGATCTGACATATTCCAGAGGATCTAGAAGACCACCCGTATGTGTAGTACTATGCATCTACCCAGGAAAAACCCAGAGCTTTATCAGCTATTTGTGTTCATGTATATGTTGAACCTACTGACTGGAGAGCCTGTACTCAATTTCATTCCACATTTATTCCTTCAAATTTCAGAATTCTTTCTCCATTCTCACATTTTACATCCAAACTTAACTTACAGATAGGAAAAGCAGCCTAGAGAAATAAGGTCCAAAATCTAACAACAATGTGGAGATAATTCTTGAAAATAAAATCCTCTGATTCATTGGACTTTTCATTCCAGTATTTCTCAACCTTTAGAATTATCAAGGATCACCTAAAGGGTTTATTAAAAGTGCAGAATTCAGAGAGTCTCATGCAGATTCTGATTCAATAGCTCTGAATGAAGCCCAGGAATATAATCATTAAACAGTATCCCAGTAGATTCAAATATCTGTGATGTGAGCATTTAGTGACTTCACACTATAATCTGAGAGATTAAAAACAAGCATACTCCTAACATGAGCTTTTTTAAAATTGTGATTTATACTTTTAAAAAAAGGCAGAATAAAGAAAAAAATATATTTAATTAAGTGTTCTGCTTCTCTTATTTATAATGAAAGTTTTTAAAGCTTCCCATTTAATGATTCAAAACATCTTTTCCTAAAAGGTGTCTTTTATAAAACTTACTTGAGCTGTCTTATTTTAAATGATGCAATAAGAAATACATACTATAACAAAGATCCTCACATTATTTGGAAACTTTCTGCTATGGTAATTTTGTCTCAGGAGAAATGAGAAAATTCTACAAAACTACATAGGTATAATTTATAGAAAGCTGACTCAAGAAACAGGTGTTACTGTTGGAATGATGAATCTTGTCCCTTTCCTCACTCATAAATTTCTAATATATGAGCCTCCAGACTCTAAATCAGATGTTGGGTTCACATATACTTATGTCATTAATTTTTTTTCACTGAGAAAATCAAGAGGTAGATGATCTATACATACCTTGCCAGCTGTTTTACACACCACATGCATTGAGTACAAGTATGTGTGGAGATGCTAGTGCCTCAGTGGCTCGCTCCATTTTACAACTGTCCCAGCACCTGAATGTTGGATGCTGTTCTTGAAAAGTATTTACATCTCTGTGCTATGAGCTTGGCTACAATATGAGCTAGCATTCCATTTCCAGATGGCTCTTATTACTACCTAATTATTTTTAAAACCTGATTTTATTTCAAACAGTTTACCATTGTCAAGGGTCACCTCCAAGTACAACATTGCTGAAATCAAATATTTTTGGTTCTAGGTCTATGGCTAGGAGAGTTCAAGAATGGCTTTTCATGGAGTGATTGATAGACCATATGGCAAAAGCCATGGCTAAACTATAAATCCAATATCAAAAATTTTAAAACTATAAATAATTTTTATGACAATTATTCAGTCACAATTATTTATTTTATTTGTTTAAATTTCTAACTATCTTGATAAATGAATTAGAAAGAATCAAAGAAATATATTCATTCATTCATTCATTCTTCTGATATTTATTGAGGCCTTATTGTATATGTCAATATATAAACAGATTCCTTCCCTCAAAAACTTTGCACCCCAGTGGAAGAGGAAATTCTTGCAACTTATCAAAGTCTTGTGAAAGTACATGCAGAAAGGCAATATTATTAGAAGACAAGGGTTAAAGAAAGTTTTAGGGATTTTTTATCTCCTTTACATTATTAAGCTATTTTTTAGACTTAATATTGATTGGAGGCATTGGATTTAAGGGATAAAATAAGTCTAAATTTGCACATGGATTAAATACACTATTTTGATCTATTATGTTCTTGCTTTTAAGTTTTAGTTCATTATAAGTTATAGCACACGCATCGAATTAACACACTGTGCATCCTATAAGCATGTTGTTTAGCTGGACTTGCTCATTCTGGGCACCTATGGGTTGATTCTCATAGAGCAAAATTATATATATTGTATTTATATAATACACATACACATTACCATAAAGGGTTTTTTTTTAACACAAAATTTATGAAGGCTTCAAAAGAATTTGGTTAAAATGATTGAATCCAAAGTGTAGAATGTTTCTGTATATTTAAATGTGTGGAGAGTAAGGAGGGAGTATAACTGTATTTGCATTTGTTTCCATAAAAATTTTGGGCCACTATTAATTCTTTCTTACTTGGGGGATACTCTTCTGTGTATCCCATGCTGCTCTTTTCCTAGACCATTTTACTTAGGATCCCTTGCACTGAAGATCTTCAAAATATTCTCTTTATTTTTTGTACTTGCTTAAAGTACATCCTGCTTTCTGAGTCTTTATCAGCTGCTGTCTGAAGAAGGTGTTGTTTCCCTCCAAGAGAATCTGTAAATTGTCACCATGTTATTCTCTGTTTCTGAATGTGCCAACCAAGGGACACATCAGCTCTATACCTCCTCTTACCTGAGCGCTCTGCCTTACGTCCCTCCCCGGTTATGTTTGCTCTGACCACATAAGCCTACAGCTATGGAAATGGGATAAGAATATTTTTAAATACCTTTTAACCCAGAAGAGTAATTTCCTGAATCTCCCTGGGTTGGAATCATAATGTTAGCTGTGTAACATAGTAGGTATTCCTGGTAGCTATGGCTTAGAGGAATTTTCAATTAATCACTTCACACCAATTATCATGAGAGCTACTTTACCATTTACAATTTTTATTTCTCTCAGCAGGCTACCATTGATTTTATAAAGTAAATTTTGATATGTTATTTTTTTTTAAAGTTATTTCTATATAGTCCAGACTCTAACCTGTGATCTGGATTGCTGAGCCCATATATCTGACAATGTCAGTAAACCCTTGGGAAACAGGCACTGTGCCATGCCAAAGTAGAGTAATCCATCCTTTGTTATGATTATAATCTAGAGATTTAAGTCAAGAGCTATATATTCTATTTGTCTTAAATACTATAATATTAATTTATTTTGTGAGCTTACTAGAGTTTCCATATTCATGCACTTATTCATTTAACCAATAATGATAATTTCAGATATAGTAAATTATGAGATGATCCTCATATGCTTTAAAATTTATCAGTGATCTAATTCCACAACATTTATAGAAGATTCACATTCCAAATGGACATTCTGTGCTGGTCTTCAGGAAGAATAATTCCTTCTTTCAAGGTGTTACCTACCCTTCTTTGCAAAGTCAGTTTGCACCACAATGAAAACATCACTGAATCAAGATTTAACCTGAAGTAGAGTGTATCTTTACATGGTCTCCCTAAACAAGCCTGAATTTTTTGCAGGCGTTTAATGTTATGAAAGGGAAATACCTTTGTTGTGGATTTCCTTTGGCTAAAAGCAATTTGTCAGTAAATAGCAACGTCTACTCACGTTTATCTTGTTCTGCTTCTACTCCTTCACTTTCTGTATCACTTGGCAAGATCCATGGCTGATGAACTACTTGCAATTGCTTTAAAGATTCATCCTGCCAAAGAAAGAGTTCATTCTGGATTAAACTCTAGATGGATATCATGAATGCCAACATGGGTGAACACTTTAGTCTCTATGAATTACACGTCCAAAAAAAAATGAAGAAGAAGAATTTCCTCACAACAGAGAAGAGTTCTAAGTTTAAATCCATTTTCATGTCAAAGTCATGCCATAAACTCTGAACTCATTTTTTATATTCCCCTTTTAATAAGATTTAATGTCTTCATAAGGGGAAATACCTAGACTCTGTTCCTTCCTGAATTAATTTTTTATGGAAATTGGCAAGCATGCTTAGAAATATAACAATGAAATATTCAATATAAAATTGCACAAAATGTGCCTGTTTGCCATCAATTTTCAAACTCCTTTTAATGAGAATAAAGATTAGTAAGGTATAGAGAACATTCTCAACTTTACCTTTCAGTACTACTTGTTTTACTGCCTTCTTCCTCTTTTCGCTTCCTTATTTTTAAGATATTTCTCATACCTCCTTCTTGCTCTGTGCTTTCTGTCATTGCTCTAAAGCAGACCCTCCTAATCTCCCACCCTGACTGCAGTGATAGCCATCTGTGATGTTTTTCAGGGTTAGTTTCCTTCCTAATTCTCCCCACCAGTTTCCTGCCAGAGTGGGCTTTTGCAGATGCAGACATAATGTACTCATTACCTTTTCATAATCTTCCAGTGACTTCCTAATTCTCAGGATAAAATCTAAGCTCAAGACCCCTTATGATCCATACTTGTCTACCCTGATGTACCACCACTTCCATCTCCATCCCTCCTCCACTAACTCTTCCACTCCAGCTACAGTTAACTGGCAGCTCTCAAGTTAGTCATCCTGTCTGACATGCCAAGATGTTTTAAAATGTTATACTTCCTGCCTACATTTATTTATGTATCTCAAACACAAACACTTCTCCCAAGGTTTAGATGTCATCTCTACTGAAAGCATTCCTCAGGGAGGACAGAATTACGACTCTATTCCTTTATGTGGCTATTGTGACAGCATAACGGTTATTGCATACTAATTGCCCTTTCATATTCTCCTGCTTCAAAAATAATGTGGAAAGTCCCTAAGTGCACAGATAACTTTTGTCACTTCTAAATTTCAAATTTATTCAGCCATGATGTAAGAAAATCTTTTCAAATATATTTTGAAGTTTTCAAACAAAATCAATATGACCTGTCAATTTACTCCTTTGACTTCTCAAATTCATCCATCGTCTTCCCCCTCTTTCAAAAATCCTTTTCTCCAACATGGGGTATTTTGTTCAGACAAATACTGACAAGATAAAAATAAGGTCCCACAACTCCTGATTTCTAAGAAAGATGATATCACCAAGATGATATCACCACTTTGCTTGAAACAATTCCTGTATGAGAGAAACATCCTATTTGCTATCCTTTGATTGTGACAGTTCCCCCCGGAGATGTTTAGTCCCAATCTAGAGTTTCAAAAAGTTACAGCTTTTCAGTTGTTTGGGAGGGGAATAGGAGGTTGAATAGGTGAATCAGAGGGGATATTTTATGGAAGTGAAAAAATTTTATATTATAATGGTAAATACAAAACACTAGCATTTGTCAAAATCTATAGAACTACACACAACAGTATAAAACCTAGTGTATGCAAATGAAAAAAGTCAATTAGAAGCTTGGGGGATCACAAGATGGAAGACAAAATACTAAAAAACAATCTAGATATATTACAGATGTATGAAATATAATTGAAGGTGGTGGGGGAATAAGGTTCTAACTTCAGTAACTTTGAAAATGAGTGGCATCTGTAAAACCAAAATCAAAAAGAACCGTGCACAAATACTGTATACTAATTGATAAATTGCTCCCTATGTACATACAGTTAACAATTCTGAAACTACTATACATATACTCTGGAATTGAACAATGAAGTAAATGGATGACAGATGCTGGGAGCCAGATATTTCACTGTTGAAGTGGGAGTTATAGAGAGCAAGTCTAGACTGATTCATGTGTAATGTATTAGAATTGGAGACATTAGTATGAACTCACGTTTTGCTTACTAAATATACAGAAGGCTACATACAGAAATATTTATGGATATTTATTATACATGGGTTACTATATACACATATATCTCTCTGCTCTAGCAGCTGAGAGGGCTTAGAAGCAATGACACCCCAATAGCAATGAACACAACTATCACCTAGATCTTGGTTCCTGATACCATTCTCCAGTGAAAGAACCAGAACTCTTGAAGAAACGATTGATTCTAGGACTGAGGCAGGAAAGACACAAGAGAAGGCTGAAGCATCTTATAGTGCCAGAAAGCAAGAAAGTGTTCACATATGCATGCACACACGCATGCACACATGCAAACTCTCTCTCACACACACACAATGAGGGATATATCAAAGGGTTAAAGGAACCAACTGAAAAAATCTATCAATGGCTGAAGCTAGCACAATTCATGTAAGAAAATAAATAAGGCAGCACTGGGTTACTATGCAATATAAAATAAATATCTGTGAGTCCATTCTGATAAAAAGAAATGACTGACTAAATAAATCAATGGGTAAGAACAGATAAATACGCCATACAAAAGGATTTCAAATCATTTATACAGATACTCTGCCCCAAAGGAGGTGGAGAATAATTTCCCAATCCTTAAGTGCACACTGTGTACAGTGACTTTCTACCAGAGTGCAAAAAGAGCCCAACTTTACTATGGAGAAACCTGACAAACCCCACCAAAAGCCAAGTGATTAAGGTCAACATCAATAGCAATGATTCATGTTGGTCATATATGCCCTTGGTAGGATATGATGAAAATGGAACCTGAGCTCTATGGTTTTCCTCCTCAAGATACATCATTCCAGTCTAACCACAAGAAAAATATCACACAAATCTCACCTGAGGAGCAATCAACAAAATATATGCTCAATACTTTTCAAAACTCTTATCATTATCAAATACAAGGGAAGTCTGGGAAATTGTCACAACCAAGAAAAGCCTAAAGATATAACCACGAAATGTAATATGATGACTTGGATGGGGTCTTGGGATAGAAAAAGGACATTAGAAAAAAAAACCTGAGGAAGCCTGAATAAAATATGGATTTAGTTACTAATAATGTATTAATATTGGTTTATTAATTGTGACAAATATATCATACTAAGGTATTAACGACAATTAAAACTGGGTAAGAGGTCTATAGGAACTCTGCACTACCTTGTCAACAATTCTATAAACCTAAAACTCTTTTAAAATAAAAAGGTTTATTTCAAAAAGTTAAAATAATCAAAACAGTATTTTAAATGACTTGCAATTTTAAAATAAAAGCGCATTTTTTTCAGCACCAGCAACTCGAAAATAGTCTGTTAATCAGATTAAAACTTAAATTCCAGAGAGTAGATCCTAAGAGTTCTCATCACAAGGAGAACCTTTTTTTAATTGTATCTATATGAGATGATGGATATTACCTAAATCTGTTGTGGTAGTTATTTCATAATATATGTAAATCAAACCATCTTAAACTTACACAGTGATGTATTACTTCTCAATAAAACTAGAAAAGACAAAAACGAAACAAAAAACTTATATTGCTGTCATATGAGAAAGAGTCTTTGCAGTGAAAAGTCCTTGCCTCAGGGGTCGAGATTCACAGATTATTTATTTATTTATTTATTTATTTATTTATTTATTTTACTGTGGTTAATTTAGGGCATGTCACTTCTCCTCTTGTGATGGGATGGAGTGGGTGAAGGTACTGGATAAGATGATCTCTAGTATTTCATGAGTGGCAAATTTCTAGGTCCAGATTCTTTAGACAGCCAATAGAATGTGAGAGGCACTAGATGGGCTATTGTAGAGGAAGTTAGCCAAGAAAAAATAAAGATAGTCAATCTTGGATTACACACTTTACATATAAATCAGTGTTTATTTTTAGAAATTAACTTATTTTTTTTCTCAAATTGATCAATTATTGGATTTGGCCTTGCCTGACTAAAGGAACGGCATAAATGCAAAAAAGTCTTTTACTAGATCTAAAACTCCAGAGCAGTATAGAGGGCAGCAGAAATATAATTTCAAAAATTTGGGGTAACAGAGAAGAAAATCACCTTCCTGCAATTTATCAAAAATGAAACACATGATCTCTGGTGTTTAAAAAAAGGACTATGAAAAATAGTCTTCTTGGTTTTGTAAATTAAAGTCAAAATGGCTAAATCTTACTCATTTAAAACATAAAATATTAAAGTAACCATGAAAAAATGTTTTTAATTAAAAAAGTACTTTGGTTATTTACCCTTTTGGGCCCAAATACTAAAACCTATTTTCATAAGAAAAGATAAAGCTAGTAAGTCATTTGTGTTACTTTTTCCCACAATGGTTCAGAATACTAAGTGATCCTACTGATTGGCTTCCAGTTTTAGTGGCTTTACTCCTGAACAGATAATAAGCGTTCAGTTATTCTTTTGTTTATTGCAAATTATGTAAAACGCAAAATGGAACATCAGCTCAGTAAAACATGTAGTTTGGGAAAAACTTTAAAATGCCGAGCTGTTGGAATTGTAGAGATAGCACAAATATTACTCTTAATAGATCATTTAAATGCTTTACTTTCATTTTTCCCTTAAAGACAATTAGTGACACCTGTTTGCTTCATCAATGCCTATAGGCAATACAATGTATGTTCAGNATTACTCTTAATAGATCATTTAAATGCTTTACTTTCATTTTTCCCTTAAAGACAATTAGTGATATAATGCACCTGTTTGCTTCATCAATGCCTATAGGCAATACAATGTATGTTCAAACTTGAGCCCATAAGACTTTGTGATGGGGTCAAGAAGCTGAAATCTTTTTTTTTTTTTTAATTTTATTTATTATTTATTTGACAGAGAGAGGGAGATCACAAGTAGGCTGAGAAGCAGGCAGAGAGAGAGGAGGAAGCAGGCTCCCTGCCGAGCAGGGAGCCCGATGCGGGCCTCGACCCCAGGACCCTGAGATCATGACCTGAGCCGAAGGCAGAGGCTTTTTAACCCACTGAGCCACCCAGGCGCCCAAGAAGCTGAAATCTTGAACATTTTTTTAAAAACGAGAGCTGACATGTTCATCTTTGCCAACTTATTCAAAAATTTTTCTACAGGAATATTAAATTAAGTCTGAGCCTAGTACAAACTGTTTCGTGTGTCCAAGAGCAAACTCTCGGGTTGCTTTTAGAAGAAATGCCATTCATCCTTTTTCTAAAACACTTTCACCATAAGTATGTAAACATCCAAGGACTAGGAGTGGTGAGAAATAGTGACATGCATCACATGGAACACAGTTGCTAGCCCTGTATCAACATATCATTTTATCTGCCAACAGAATAAGTGCTTTATAAACTTCAGCCGTATTGTTATTCCACATGGAGAGCCTATTTTTGGATTCTCTAAATGCAATCAATCAGTAATTTATGTCATCTGTGCCCATGGACGTTCAGTATGTTTAGAGAAAAAAAAAATGTTCCTCTGCTTAAAGTTTCACCACTGGCTACTTCAATTTTGAGGCAACAGTTAGTCTTCTCCCTTTGGTTAAAATGAATATAATGCACAAGATCTTCTATCTTTCAAAAAAGATTAATCACTTTCATGTTACTTCTATAACCATAAGTTCCCTATAAAATAAAAATCCCTGAAGCGTGTTGCATGTAAAGCAAAACAAAATTACCCTCCTCTTCAGATACATTTAATAGACTGCTTCTACTGACAAAGAAGTAATCCTATACTTCCATTAAAATGAATTTCTCCATATATATCTTACATAGTTAATACGGGCGTACCTCATTTTATCACGCTTCAGATACTGTATTCTTTTCGTTTTTTGTTTTGTTTTCTTTTGTTTTTACAAATTGAAGTTTCGTGGCAGCCCTGCCTTTAGCAAGTCTATCGGCACTATTTTCCCAACAGCCCTTGCTCACTTCGTGTCTCTGTGTCACGTTTGCTAATTCTCTCAATATTTCAAACTTTCTCATGATTATTGTATTTATTATGGAGATCCATGATCAGTGACTATGACTTGCTGAAAACTCAGGTGATGGTTAGCATTTTTTAGCAATAAAGTGTTTTTAAATTAAAATATATACATTTTTAGACATAATGCTATTGCACATTTAAAATACTACAATATAGTATACACATTATTTTTATATGCACTGTGAAACCAAAAAATTCATTGGCTCACTTTATTGCAATATCACTTTATTGTAGTCGTCTGGAACCAAAGCCACAATATCTCGGAGGTATGGCTATAAAGTTTGAAAATACCTTTCTTTTTGTATTTGTTAATGAAATCCTTATATTATCAGAACAAAATCCATAATTTTTTAGTAAATTATACCTCTATAGCCCATTTCTTTGGGGAATTATAAAAGGGCAATTAAAATATAAGAAAAGGAAAATAATAAGTTTAGGAAGCTGTAAGTTTGAACTAATAGGATTTGGGAAAAGACAAGAGAAAAGGCAATAATGAAGTTAGAAATAAATGGTAGATTGTGAAAAATATTACAAAATAAATGCAAGGGGCTAAAATAAATTTATCTGACAAATTTGCTATGCTATACTGTGCACGGGGATCATACTCCATTTTATGTCCTAATTCATTCCATTTGGTGACTTTTCTTTCCAAGGAAATTGTGGGATAAAATTGTAAGACTTTGAAATGGATGAAAGATTATGGGCATAGACAATGAAAAACAATACATTTTTTCAGCACATCCTTCCCATTACCTGATTCTCTGGAGGCTCTGGGTCTTTCATTGACTTTGAGCTGTTTAATAACCACCTAATTCATGCAAATGGCTCTATTCCATACATTGTATCCATTTGAATGTAATTGATTATTACCCTATGGATATTGGTCAGTTTTGCCAGTTTTTGCCTCTCTTTGTAACTTCATTTCAGCATTCCCTATTTAAAGAAGTGTTTAGGGCACCTGGGTGGCTCAATGGGTTAAAGCCTCTGCCTTCAGCTCAGGTCATGATCTCAGGGTCCTGGGATCTAGGTCCGCATGGGGCTCTCTGCTCAGCAGGGAGCCTGCTTCCTCCTCTCTCTGCTTGCCTCTCTGACTACTTGTGATCTGATCTCTCTCTCTGTGTCAAATAAATAAATAAAATCTTTAAAAAATTTAAAAAAAGATAAAGAAGTGTTTAAATTTTCCCTTGAACTGTAATACTTAACCTTGAACAGTAATACTTAACTGGTTCCCTTACTAATTAATGAGTTCGATAAATCTTTGATATGTGTTCATTTTATATCTGTATAAGAGCCATGATTATAACTTTTTAAAACATTGCTATCCTTTAACCACATGTGTTAGTTCTTGAGGAATGTCAAAGACAAAACAGGGTTTTCTATTTTTTTTTTTTTAAAGATTTTATTTATTTATTTCACAGAAGGAGAGAGATCACAAGGAGGCAGAGAGACAGGCAGAGAGAGAGAGGGGGAAGCAGGCTCCCCGCTGAGCAGGGAGCCCGATGCGGGCCTCAATCCCAGGACCCTGAGATCATGACCTGAGCCGAAAGCAGAGGCTTTAACCCACTGAGCCACCCAGGCGCTCAAAACAGGGTTTTCTTGACAAAATTCCTTGTTTCCTTGTTTCTTAAGTGAATAAAACCATATAATCAAAAAGTAACATCAATTTTTGAAAAGTAAATCTCTGTGCATAAAATGTTAATTATGTCTCATTTATTATAGGATGATGTCCTGCACTGTCCCCAGAAGTGGTGTTGGGAGGAACTTCACCACAGCAGTGAGCACACAAATAGTACAACACAAGAAAAACAAGATGGGCCAAGCCTGGCATGAGAAGTGATTTAAGATATTTTGTTGCCTAGAATCAATCCCTTTTCCAGTTCAGATGGTACAGCTGGCAAAACCAACCTCAACAGATTTGGAAAAGGCCTGCCCACTTAGCATGCTTTTCTTCCCGTCTGACACACTTAGAGACTGCGAAGCTGCCTCTTGACACCTTGAGTTAGTTCACACTCCTGTGTCTGTTGCCTCCGGCCTTCACCAGCTAACTAACTGAAATTGTGGGGAACTGCTTCTAAATTGCTCTTTAGAAAGTTTCAAAAATCATTAACTTGAGTCTTCTTCAGCTCTTTATAGCTTCTCAACCACTGACGTCAACAATACTTTTCTGACAAATACATATATAAATTAATAAATTTCTCATGATGAGGGGATTTGTAGCCAGTATAGTGTGCTGCTTCCCAATTATTCATCTGGAAAATATGATACTTTAAATGGATTATCTTCTCTATAAAAGGCGTGTCAATCAAGCTTTGGAGGTACTTGATTTTGATATGTCCCTTTAAAGTATATGTATTTTTGAATAAATGTTAGTTTTATTTCAAAACTGAAATTTCTGCAATATGAAATTATTATGCCTACCTGAGTTATCAAGTGTCTTTCAAGTGAAAAGCACATACTTTCTTTAAAAAAAGTTAACTGTAAGAATGATTTTGAAGATTAGGAAAAGTAGACGATTACAAAATATCTCATTTTTTATTTGGTTAAAAACACAAATCCCACTCTGGGGCACCTGGGTGGCTCCATTGAAGTGTCTGTCTTCGGCTTAGGTCATGATCCCAGGGTCATGGGATCAAGCCCCGCATGGGGCTCCCTGCTCAGCAGGGAGTCTGCTTCTCCCTCCATCCCTCACCCCTTTTGTGGTCTCTCTCACTCTCTCAAATAAATAAATAAAATCTTTAAAAAAAATACAAATCCTATTCTGGAAAAATAATACATTAAAAACCAGAAAATATAGAATGGAAATTCCATTTTGGCTTTCGTAGAGGAGACTCTATTGTCTCTAGTTTCGATTTAGGTCCAAACAATATTGTCTAATGTCATGTGGTTATAATTCTGTCTAATCATAAGACTAAATTAAAAAAAACAGACTTTGATCTGCTAAGAGTTGCTCAAACTTCAACAAGAAATTTTATATTAAAAATGTAAACACTATGGTTTATTTGAGTTTTAGTGTATACTAAATGAAAGCAAATGTTTGCTAACAAAGTTTTAAATTCAATGCTTCTAACATTTATAAATATTGTTCCTTATTGTTTGCTGATTTGACTAACATGCAGAAAGAGAGCAAAAGTAAAATAAGAGCACAAGTGGGAAAGAAGAAAAAAAGCAGCTATCATTTTATGGCTCACATTCTCAATATGTTTTCAATGGAGAAGAATTTGAGTATATATTTCCTAAAGACCAAATGGATTAATGTCTACAAAAAGAAACCAACTAGTAATGAGCTAATAGTTCACTAATTAAGGTCATATTTATAGTTTTATTATAAAGAATGATCATTTGCTGGTTTAAGAAAGAGTTAAAATCTAAATATCAACCAATATTAGATTAAAACCTTATGTGATACTGAACCCCCCAAAAATGTTTATGGGCACTTTGCACATACTTGTAATTTTAAACTGAAAGTCAGTGATGAATCTTATAAGTCAGAGAGATTTTATACCCCTAAACAACCCCAAATTTTGTTCTTGAAAGTAAATGAATAAATAAAGCTCAGAAATGTATTAGTACAATTTTCCTCTTTACCTGTATTATAAAAATTGGGGGTTTTCCATGATGTATATAGTTACTCTCTAGAACTAACACTGAAAGAACACTTCAGGGCAGTCCTTCTCAAACTTCAGGGTACTTTGAATCACACAGGAATCTTGTTAGAATACAGATTTTGATTCTCTGGATTTGGTGTGATTTTGCATTTCTTCCGAGCCCCCAGGTGTTGTCCATGTTGCTTATCAGAGGACCACATTGAGGAGCAATGCCCTACCTGAACAGCCATTGAAAAGGCACAAATTCTCAACCCCGTTCTCACATTAAGCATTCACAATTGTGTAAAACATGTATGTTTTACACATACATGTATTAGATTGCACATTCATAATAACAGAGAAAATAAAGATCTTTTTCCTGGATAAGAACAATGAAATTAAAATAAGATTTTTTTTAAAAAGTTCTGGGGGGGCCTAGTTGGCTCAGTCAGTTAAGGGTCTGCCTTCTGCTCAGGTCATAATCCCAGGGTCATGAGATCAAGCCCCGCATCGGGCGGAATTCCTGCAGAGGAATGCTGAGCCAAGAGCTTCAGCAACCACCGAATCCTAAAGAGAAATTCTACTGGCATACACATTGAAAACAGTGTCTGCCTCCCTTTGGCAACATTAATTGCTTTAATGTATTCTACTCAATCTCTGCATCTAATTCCTTAAACTGAAATTGAAACTTGGTGCTCTAACCCTCCAATTTTTTTTACTCCATATACTTCGATTTTTCTAACCTGAACCCAAACGATCAACCTGATTATTTCCTTTCATTATCTCTTCTCCATGTGCCCTTGGCAAAACTCGAACCACCTCCAAACATGCAAATGGGAGATGCTACAGACTTAAAGGGGTGCTAGGCACTCCGATTTTCCTTTCCAAGTGGTATTTGGAAACAAGTGTGAGTTTAAGTGTAGGTACACTGTTCTGAATAAATTTTCAGTGGCACATTCAGTAGGCCATTCAATCTGGGCTTGGAATGGATGCATGCACACAAAAATAATATATTTAGAGAACCAGAGTCTATCTTTCTGAGGAGCCAAATTCGAACCAAATATTTGGTACTTCCATGATGTCATCACCAAACTATTTCCCTGTTCCCTTCACCTACGACAGATTCAGATACCCAATTTAGTGACCACTGTGGTTTGGCTTCAGATCAAGTCTTATGGATTCTATCCACAGATTTATCTGCAAGTTCCCCAATACCATTTGCAGACAGTCCAAAGACACATCCTGTGACACAGAGCACCCTTGTATATCTCCAAAATAAATCCAGACATCTTAACGCTTTTCCAACAAAAATCTACCATATATTTTATTTATCAGGACAGCACTTTGTTTAATGGTCTGCACAAGTAATGTCCTTGATGAGCATTTATCACATGAATGAAAGCCAATTGGTACAGATTGTTTTTTCCATAAGAGCAATGATCATGTCTTATTATTCTGTGCACATGTTTCTCATTTATTAGGATATCAACAAATGTTTGTGAGTGGAAATATATGATAGCCTTAGGTTTGTGCAGTTTCGCCTTCATTTTCAGGATGACAGACTTGTTATATGGTATCCCTCTATCAGTGAGGGGAAAAAAATGTTTTGATAACATGTTATTATCTTGTTTTTGTGTTCATGACCAGTGAATAGGTATAGACTAGAAACCCTACAGCGGATAGAGAAAAGCCCAAATGAATATTTGTCCTAAATGACAGACTGATTTCAGACTATGTTACAAGGCTACCTTAAAACTCACTTCTTCCATGTAGTTTTTCAGTGACTGTCCTCCACTGGAGGCTTCTCCCTAGAGGCAAAAAGGAAGAGAAGTTGCAAAAGTCAGAGGAAGGAGAAAGAAAGAACAATGGAAGATGAATCATGGAGAGTAGTGAAACCTGGGAACAACACCAAATCCTTACTGTTCTCCCACCATCTCAGTTGATATTTATGGGACGGTCAATTTGGCAGCTTTCTCCTCTGAAGGAAATATTTTTTCAAGGCAACAATATTTCTCTTAAGTGGATTTTAAGTCACATAAACGAATAACCACTTAGAATAGCTAACTAAATCTTAGGACAGAATGCTTAAGGAAATGCATAAAATTTTCTGTTACTAGTTTTATAAATATGTTTAAAGTTAGATTTACAAGAATGTCATTCATTCTGTATTCTATAAATCTGTATGAAGATCTAACACATGGACTTAAAAATATTTTATGGGGAGAGTATAGATCATTAACCTGTCCTTTCCCCAATGAATATATGTAGTCTTTCTCACCTTGCTTGTAGGTTATTAGTAAATTCCCCATTATTTTGCTTTTTACTAGACCTTCACTGGGCACTAGTAATCACTGAGATTTAAATCATAGAAATTTAACATCAAATTAAACATATATCCCCAATTCATCTAAATTGGTGGTCAAAATTGTCAAACAACTCATTAGTTTGAATAAGTTATATTTTTATACTATGTGGCCAGAGACATTTGGAAATAAATTCTGAAAATCATAAAATGATAAATTCTAGGAGAACATGTGTGTTTAAAAGATAACCAAGTAAGTGTGAATAGAGCTTACATTTGTTTCTAATTTTTCAAGGACATTCCTTTTTTTACACTTCAAAGACTCTCTATATATTATCTCATTTGACTGGTTTTTCACTACAACTCGAGGGCAAGACATCCTCAAGCCAATCTAATATATAAAGACCCTAAAGCCGGAGGGGCTTAAGGAAGTACTTAACTTCAAGTGGCTAGGTATGGGCAAAGCTCTCCTGGGACCTGACTCAACTCTGACACTCCTCTACCTCACTAAAATGAAAAGTTTAAAACATAAAAAAAAAAAAAAAATTAAATGTACTTTATTTTTTAAAAATTATGATGTAGAATCCAAAGCATTTTGAGAGGGTTAAAAAAATGCTCATTTCAAACCAAAAATTAAGCTAAAGTGCTGTCTTCCCTAAATGCTTAGAAATCACAGATATATATAATATTTTTTTTCCAAATCATGGTTTCCACTTGTGAAAAATTCACATGCTACAGTTTAAATATTCCCAAATGCTTCCAAGTATGTGGGCTTTTCAATGGATAAGACAGTTGAAGAGATAGGACAGTTATATTTACGTAAGCTAAAATATAAACTATTAGGAAAAATCAAATTCATATAAAACTCCCAAACTGTAAGGAATTTAACTCAAAGCATAAGGAGAAGGCTGGAAATTTTCTTCAGATAAACTGCTTTTTCTAGCTGAACTTGCCATATTATCTCCCTTTATTTGGACAATTAGTCTAGAAAGAATGCTGTGGACTCTTCCAGTTTGGCTCTTCCCTGTGACAGAACCAGTCCTTTGTGTACTAATTGTCCCGCCCCCCCCCCCCAAAATTAGCTGAGCTGCTAGGGGTAAGATGACAAGGTGGCAAATGGTTGGCTGGTATGGATTTGCTTTCTGGAGGGGCCAGTGTCAGAGGCCTGCCTGGTTAACTTCTGTACATCTGAGAGTTCACAGCGAGGGCTTTCAGAGCAGCCCCTGGTTACTCACTGAAGAGGGCTATTTGTTTCCTTAGAGCTAGAGTGCAAGGGTTTTTCCAATTTGTCTGGACACTACAGTCTTATGCTAAGAGCTGGGAATGACTGAGGGTTTTCTTGATGGTCAGATATCACCAAGGCACTGTGTACACTATAGGGCTTCTTGACAGGCTTGCTTCTTCCCACAGTGCCAGGTACTTTTCAATATCTGCACCACAGAAAAGGAGAAACCCACACAACACCATTTGTCTCAAAGGCCACACAGACTGGAGTTGGGCTGTAACTGCCATTCAGAAATCACTGACATGGGTGGCACTGATGAATGAGGAGCATGAAGTAAAAAGACTCTGAGAGGAAAATACTGAGGAAACGAATACTTTACAGAGAGGATTACAAATTTGGCACGAAGCCAATTGCACAAAACAAAGAACAAGACGTCAGGATCTCTAATTCTTAGGGTGGGAATAGATGGCTTCCATCAAGAGGCTCCATTCAATATGTCTGTCTCGGGTTCCCCATTTCCAACGTGGGACTGTTGGAATGCTGATGCTGACCTTCCCTCCTTCCCCCGCTGGGGGCGCTAATGAAATAAAATCCCTTTCAAAGCGCACGGTTGTCAACTTAAAGTCATCCTATTCTAAATTTTAAATAACTGGCATTTTAAATATCAAGTCATTCAACAACATAATATTTTGATAATCACCCAGAGGTAAATCAAAATTATCCAAATGCAAAAACTCAGAGAGAGAAAATAAAGAAAAACTGATATGATTATGGCTTACCGTTTGGCTGTTAGAGGTGAAGGCTCTTGAGGCTCCCCTTGTTATTTTCCATTTAAGAAAATATTCTCAGTGAGACAGAATATACTAGAGACAGAGCTAGAACTAGGCTCACATTCTCCTGAATCCAACACCATTTTTCACTATCCCATGCTTCTCTTATTTAAATCAGTATTTTCTATTCACCTCTTACAAATCATTAGATAAAATACATATAGACTTGCACTTTCACATAGAATATATTTATTCACAAACACCTTATGTCTGAGGTCTTTGGTATGAATTTATTCCAAAGAAAGTTTCACGAGAACCCTATTTTCACCAGAATGCTCTTTCTTCCCACCTTTTCAAATGAAATTAAACAATAATCCTAATACAGACAGCACCCTCTTAAGAAGAACGTGTAGAAGAAAGGGAGCTTGATAGGAATTGCCAAGGCATATCTAAACCCCAGGGACTTGTAAACTTCATCCATTATTTATTCCACACGTGTTTAGTAAGCACCTATTGCATGCCACATATTGCACTAGGTATGGGGACAAAGAGGTGAACAAAAACGTATCCCTACCATAAAAAGTATACCTTAAAAAGACAGATACACAAGTTATTCGAATATAGAGCAAATGTTACTTGACATAGGTGAACCCAAGGTGCTGTGGGGGAAAAAATTGGGGGAAAGAGCACCTAGCCTTTCATCTATTTAATAAGGTTGTATTGAGAACTCTCATGTGCTAAATATTTTTGTAGCCACTGCATACACGTGATCAAAAAGACAAAGTAGAGAAATTTAGGAATTTCCAAGAGGAAATTATTTTTAATCTTAGTCAAATACTTAATCGAAGGAGCTGAATAAAGAGGAGAACTCTTATAAGGAAAGAAGATTTTGTGCAGGGGCCCAGACACAATATAGCAAATACATGAAACCACAAGTAAATGGAGAGCACTAATTAGACTATGAACAGAAATGCACTCTATTTTTAGAGATAGAGGTATTAACATCATCATGCATCATTTCTTAATTTTATACTATAATTTCCTGTAATACAGCTGCTAATATTATGGTCATATGTTGTGTTTTCTAATTGCATTGTTACACAGGATTACTGAATTTGTGGCAGATGTTAAAGAAATTGAAGTTGAGCTTTCCAAACTCCAGCAAATTCTACAGGCAGGAGTTACCACTGATGTCCAAGAAAATAGGCAGTGATCTATTTCCAATTAGTAAAAAGCTGGGTGCAGTCGTTTGTAATTCAGAAATTTTTGGAAAGCTCAGAAGTCTTTCAAATCATTGATAGAGTCTAAGTTAATAGTTAAATTTGTCTTCAGACTCATATATAAACAAGTGCTGTTTCTAATTGGCCCTGATGTCTTTCATATTAAGTTAAAATTTTTTTTCTGAAAATTTGCCCACAACCTTATGAGTAAATGTTGCACTAGTGCAGATACCTGTTTCTCTGAAAATAACACCTTTATCCAATAAAGGAGATACCTGACTGCTTTAACATTGCTAAGAGTTAAAAGACAGTGACATTTTAAGATAAGATGTTATGATTCACTCTATCTTTAAGTTCCACTGATGCTGCAGGTTATGTCTGAACTAGAAATAAGTAATCTAAGGCATGATCAGAAGACAAATTTGTAATACTCAATTCCTAAGCATATATCTAACTGTTAAACTAAAATGAAAATTTTACACTTTTCTTCCAATTTTTTTATGTTAAACTAAATAATTCCCTTACAGTAGTGCCTTTGCATTAGAGACTTACCTTAAAAAAATGAAAAAAGCAGGAGCAATTATGGGAATAATGATTATCACTAATAATGTTAAATTTTAAATGATAAGGCATTGTAGTGTTCCTTCTTATATTCTGAAAAGTAACCATTCAGTTGCAAAAACGGGGGGAAAAGTATTTTATTCTTTTCTTTCCTTTAATCTCATATAAAACAAAAAAGAGGGGGAAATGCAAAGCCAGTAATGAAAGGCTCCCTGTTTGGGAGAGTGGTAACTTTTATCAGCAGATGTTAGACAAGAGAAGGGACAGGATGAGAGGTTGCAACTATAAGAATGGATGGCTAGTGTTAATGATATTTAATTGCATTGACTTGTAAAACAGACAGAGATATATGTTATTGGTCCATTGATTTTAGAAAAATCCTTTTGACCTTGAACTATTATTATACTAGTCATACGTATCTTCTCTGATACGTTGATGAACTTATCATATCAATGATTAATACTGTTTCACTATTACCACATGCAGAAATTAGTATTCATTCATTCTTTCCAAAATGGTTTAGGGACGCCTGGGTGGCTCAGTCAGTTAAGCACGGCTGATCAAGCCCCATGTCCTTGAAGTGACTCCGTGCTTAGTGGGGAGTCTGCTTGTCTCTCTCTTTCTTCCTCTGCCCCTCCCCCACTTGTGCACACACACTCTCTCTCTCAAATAAATAAAATCTTTAAAAAAAATAAAAATTAAAAATAAAATGGTTTAATATGACAACAGAGCAAACTATCAGCCATAAGATCTTGGAGAGTCAACTTTTCTTCTGAAGCAGTTTCTTCATTGATAAAGCATAAACAGTAGAACCACAGGGTTGTGTTTCATATGACATGGTGAATGTGTAAGAGTATGGGAAATTTCCACTGTAAAGTGCAGTGTTATTATTTTGCAAATATCTGTATCTCCATTGATTCCCCCACCTATTGGTTTTCCTGCTTTATGCCCCATTACTCAAATTTCTATATGTTTCTTTGATACTATGACATCTTTATCAAAGCACATATCACATTCTATTACAATCACTGGTTATTTGCTCAATCTATCCTGTTTAAGTTCTTGGAGAACAAAAATTATTTTTATTAATTTTTACTTCCTATGTCCTAGTGCAGGGCCTGGCAAAAATGTTTGAAGAATGAATGAATAAACAAACAAATAAACAATCTGTAGATCTTATGTGCTCTGGATCTATGCAGAGCCTATACAATTCAAAATTTATAAATAATGGAATAAAAGAAGTAAGTCACTTTTAAAAACAATGAGGAAATTATTATTGAATGCTTGTTTAACAAATCCTCTGAAGGGACACCCAGGTGACTCAGTGGGTTATGCATCTGCCTTCCACTCAGGTCATGATCCCAGGGTCCTGCGATCAAGTCCTCCATTGGGCTTCCTGCTCAGCAGGGAGCCTGCTTCTCCCTCTGCCTGCTCTGCCTGCCACTCCCCCTGCTGTGCTCTCTCTCTCTGACAAATAAATAAATAAAATCGTTAAAAAAAAAAAAACCACCAAAGAAGCTGCTGATCAATTAGGATTTGTAAGTAGTTACTGAATAGAATTTTAACCATGAAATACAAAAAATATGTATTAATAAGTGTATTTTTATTTTTTGGTAATTGAGTGCTATGGATGATTATTTTCATAACCTGAAGAATGGAAATATTCAAAATTGACCTTTTAAAAATATAATGAGATACAGAATTAAGGAAAACCATGTTTTGTTTTGTTTTTTAAATCTTTGAGAAATGACTAAAATGGAAGAGACACAAGATGAATCAAACAGAACAGATAATGCCTTAGGAGAACCAGAATGTGGAAAAAAAGGGGGGGGGGATTTTTTTAATCAAAAATAAATTAAGAAAGTGATTTTTAAAACAGTATTTTAGGGAAAGTGACAAATACTGAAGATAAGTAAAAGGTGAAATAAAGTTGACTCTTGAATGACACAGGGGTTAAGAGTACTAACTTCTTTCTCCGCGCCAGTCAAAAATACATCTATAACTTTCGTCTCACCCATAACTTAACTACTAATAGTCTACTGTTGACCAGAAGCCTTGCCCATAATATAAACAGCCAATTAACACATATTTTATATGTGATATGTATTATATGCTGTATTCTTACAATAAAGTAAGCTAGAGAAAAGATAATGTTATTAAGAAAATGGTAAGGAAGAGAAAATACACTTACAGCAATATATTGTATTTATGGAGAAAAAAATCCCTATTTAAGTGGCTCTACACAATTCAAACCCATGTTGCCCAACGGTCAACTATGGATAATAAAAGACACTAAAGAAGAAAACAAAAACAAGGGAACAGAAGAGATGCAAAAAATTGTAATTCCAGAAAACTTCCCTGAAATAACAATAACAAATTACATACTGAACAGCATATCTGACGATAGTTAGCCAGACAGTCTGACTACTGAAAGATAAATTCTAGCAAATTTATTGTATTTTAAAGAAAAAAGTCCTTCAGGCATTTAGAAAAAGAGATCACATGACTTATGGGAGAATTTAGATTATCATTAGATTTTAACAACAGTGATTTATGCCAGTAGAAAAATGAAGATACTGAAGGAAACAAAATGTGAACCCAGGAATCTGGTAGAGAATGAGCTTCAAAAAACTAAAATGCCAACTTGTAAGAATGGCAGTGAGAATTAACTGTAGAGTTACATGTCCTGAGGCCACATGGCAGTTGGAAAGGGGAGAATATATTATGCATTAGGTATATACTCTGACAATGTGGATTTTGTACAACTATTAAAAAATTGAGAGAGAATAGAGAAAGCATATGTATTTTTTTGTTTTCAGTATTCATAATGGTAGATATATTAGTATTTTTATCCTGAGACTGCTGGGTGTAATGCTTTAAAACAAATAAGTTATGATGGAATATTTTAATTCTAATATTATTTTTATCATTGAACATCGAAATTGTTCAGGGCACCTGAGCAGCTCAGTGGTTGCATCTTTGAGTGATAAAGCTACTTTTAAAATGGAAGGAAGTGATGATAATAAAAGAATAGTTGTTATTTGTGGGGAGAGGCAGAGGTTGTGACTGGGACAGGGCACAGTAGAGAGACTTCTCAGTTGTCTAGCAAAATTCTATTTCTTAACGTGGGTAGTAGTGTCATTATAATAAGTCATGAAACCATACGTTTGATTTGGGTGATTCCGTATATTTGTATTTTATTTTGTAACAAAAAGCTATTTAAAATTAAAAAGTAGCCATTTCTAACATTAAACTATAAAGTTACAGGCATAATTGTAAGGTACAAGGGAAACTCTTAAAAATTAGAGTGAAATGTTATAATGTTCTATTTACTGTTAACTACATCTCCATGGTCACATATCTAATCTCTCATTGATCCAAGTCTTTTGGTTTATGTAACAAAGTAATTATTGGTTATATATCTAGACAAGTAGTTAAAGAACACTCTTATTGTTCTGATTCAATCTTAAGCTAATCTAATTATAAGACTGACCTCATAAAAATCAGTTGGCAATTTTGATTTTTACCATTTGAAATAATTACGCCCTTAAATTCTCTTCCATTAAGCTTTTAAAAAAATCAATAGATGTCACTTTGGAATCTGTAAAGTACCTGTATAAATTTTCTAAGGTCAGTGAAATATGAATGTCAGCATCATAATTTAAACCAAACATACAGTGTATTCTTTTAAAATTAAATTAACTTTTGTCTTTGCAAAATGGCTAAATGGCTAAGGTGGCCAACTTCCTGAACTGTGATTCAAATGGGAGCAGGCAGGAAAACTGATACCCAGTGCTCATGAAATGCCAAGACTTTTATTTCTCTCCTGTTCTCATGCCATGTTTCCTTAATTTAAAAAAAAAAAGTGAATTTTTTTTAGATAAGTAACAATGCTAGGCATTTCTCTACACTGAGAGAAACCAATTTCTCTAACAAATCATGGGCATAAATAATTTTGTTTCCTCCAACATTATCTCTGATTTTTTCATTCAACAACAAAACGAGCAGTTTCATATTTCAGATACCCTTGCATTATTTAACAGACATCATAGGACTATGGAATAGTTAAAACTTAGTAAGAAAAATTCTTTTTCATTGACTTGTAAATAAATGTAGGCAGTTAGTGCAGAAGTGCTGTGTTAAAAGTGTATTTTTATTCCTTAAAACATTTATTTAAAGGAGGTTGATTTTCTTATGTTTTAATTGATTCCTTAAGTGGTCCAAGGAGAATACAATCTGTAGAATTAAGTTTCAAACCAAATAAATAAAATGTATGAAGTAACATTATCTAGCCAGTCACAAACTTGGCAGCTGATGTCATAAACAGTGTCACCAGGAGAGTTGTGACTTGCTTGGAGGAAATATGTTGGAGAAAAATCAATTTTCCAAGGGGTGACCTCCAAATATATAAGAAAAGTGACTTAGAGGGGAAAATAGAGGCAGTGTTTATTCAAAGTATCCCAACTACTGACTCTGAAGTTTTGCCTATAGTCTCTAGGATAATTTGAAAAGACAATTCCCACTATTATGTCTGAACTTGCCTTCTGTGTTTATGTACAGCATTTCTTCTGTTTTGTATGAGTTGGTCACTGGACTAAGACTTGGCCTTGATTTGATGTACTATCAAAAGGTGGTAAAAAGAGATGTCCTTGAGAGGCAAGAGAACAGGCTTTGGAGTCAAGCAACTATGGGCTCACACCCCAGTTCTGCCACATATGCTCATGAGGACAGGGCAAATTATATAACTTCCCTGGGTCTCAATTTCTTTTTCAGTAAACGGCGATAACACCATGTGCACCCCATGGGTTACATGAGGATTATGTGAAATAATGTCAATAAAGCATAGAAGACAAGATTGAAAGCCTGGCTGTTATTATTATTAATCAAGATAATAAGTACTAGTATTAGGAGGTTTTCAGTAAGTGAAAGACAAATAAAACCAACCTGATACTATGCAAGGTAAGAAAATTAGAGATGTGCTTAGTTCTTTAAGGAGTTAGCTGGAAAGGGGCCCCGACTGTGGGGAAATCAGATGATAATTTTTCATTTATCTAGTCTTATTTTGGTGTCACTTTCATTACAAGGATCTTACACTTTCAACAACAGGTAATTACCAAACAACTTCATGTACAAATAAATTTTCAGCAGTAACTTAAGGTTGGCTGATGGTAAGAGAAAGGGGACTTTTACAAGACTGGACATCAGAACTAGAAAGAAGCAAATGACACAAATGAAGAGAAATTGTTGAGAAAAGGGAGTAAGACAGCATCCTTAATAGGACTTTGTTCCAGACCATCTCTCCTTCAACTCAAGACCGTCCCCAAATACTCCATCATACTGAGTAAACTCCAGGTCCCTGTACAGTCAGCACCTCTGTCTCTTTGTCTCTTCATCCTTCCTTTTGTCCCTCTTTTCCTCCTCAAACCATTCCTTTGTGCATTCCATGCCTACTTCCTAATGTCACCTAGCAAGATTCTACTCTTGACAAGGCTAAGTGCAGTGTCCCTCATTCCAAGAGGACTCCCCTGACCCACATATTTGTGTTGCTCTGCCCATGTGTTTCCATAGTTCCCTAAAATTAGAGAATTTACCATACTGACTGCCTTGGCTTGCCTAGTACATTGTCAGCTCCATAGACATACCTTTAACATTTGTGGGCCCGAGGCAAGAGGTCAAGCAGAGGTCCACATTGCCAACAAGCTATGAAATAAAATATATTCTGACTTTCAAACAGACTTGGCAGGTTAGCTTCAAATTCAAAATTCTTATATTCCTTCAAGTTCTGCACCATAACTTGGCAGGAAAGGGACAGCAGGAAGGCAGTGCTGACCCTAGCACCATATTCTTGCCTCTCTTTTCCCTCACCCCATCCTATACCACCAGGGGCTTTGTGAGCATATGTGTGGATATCCCTGCCTGCATCCCCAACTCATTTACACCTTCCCAAATAGCTGTTGCTTGTTCACACCTTAGTCCTGGAAACTCAGCTCTTGGGGAGGAACAGACAAAGGAAAGAGGCCATGCAGGTTCAGGAGGCAGGCTTCAAATCATCTGGGCAGAAGACTCCAAGATCCTGTACTTAGCACATGGTCAGACTCCAGGTAGATATGTTCCCTCGATCCTGTACAAGGATCACAGCCTGGGGCTGGACTAAGGATACCATGGAATCTCTCTGACAGTAGAAACTTCCATCTCTTTACTGTCTATAGCACTTAATGCAGGGCTTGGCATCTGAGAGTCACTCCAAAGTATTTATTGAATGAATGAGGATTATTACAAAAGGCATAAATTTTTAACTTAAGGTGCCAAATTATCAAAAGATAGTTAGAAAATGTGGTTAGAAACATAGGGAGACAGATACTGTAAAAGTTTTGAATATTTCAGAAATGACAGAATCATGGAGATTCTAGTAGCAAGAGATAGGGAGAAAGGTCATATTTTAGATCTATTTAGGATCCACATAAAATATAGTTCAAATATGAACTAAAGAAAGATAATTTAAAAATGGATTTTTTTAAAATTGGACAGTGATCCTAAAGCACAGATGAACAAAAATAAAGTTAGTCTATAAGAATAACAATAAATGAGTGAGATCCAATGAAACTGACCTATCAAAAAAGGGACCTTCAGTCTCACCGACTAAAATGGCCCATCTGAGGAAAGATTGAAGGCACAGTTCTCTCTAGGATAGGCAGAATGCTTTGCACTGTGATTACCAGGCAAGTTGGGTAAAACTCTGAAAGGAAACAAAGTGGAAAAGGATGTGGAAGGACCTATTTACCAAAGATAGCCTTGCAATCAGATTCTGCTAACTACAGGGTATACCACACCTCTTCAGAATTCATGCGGATCACCCAACACCCAAAAACCTTGGGAACCACAATTCGAGTGCTTGATTAAATCTAAGGCAGGGCATAGAATGTGTAGCTCATGATGATGCTCCAAATTTCTTTGATGCAGTACTGTTTTTTCTTTGTGGTCTAAAACCCTTGCCCCTTTGGGAAATAGAGCCCCAAGATGTTCTATAAGAAATTTCTATGTTAATTCTTAGTCCAAAAAGCAAATTTAATGTGCCTTTCAGAACAAAGTTTACTTTGGGGCCCTGAAAAGGGCCAAACCACATCACAGAGAGTAAGAAGATATCTTCCATTCTCATGAAGGTATGCCCATCTTTAGAACCAAGTTCAAAGCAAACATCTTTTGAAGTCTTACTGAACATGACCGAACATTAAGGTTTATTACAATGTTTTTGCATGTGTTTGCATTTTGTGAAAACAGCTAGGATCAGAAGCAGAGAAGCCAAAAAGATTTGCTGCCAGGTCTGGGAATCTAAAAGCCAGAAATTTCAAGAGAAAAAAATAATTCTTAGAACATGTGTAGCCTAATTTTACATACTCTTAAAGTTAATTGAGATAAACACCTGAAATCCTGGATACTTTTTGACAATAAACTTCAGAGCCAAACTACTTAGCCCTGTCTCATATCCAGAGCAATACTACAAGTTAGAAGTCTTATGGTCACTGCCAGTTAGTTGAACTTATCAGTTTAATAAAGCTGAGTCATGAGAAGGCAGCCTCAGTATTTTCAAAGATCAAAAATCTCCTGGGAAACTGTTCTCTTTACTCCTCCCCAATGCCCTTTGAAGCCCAGAGACAACAAATATAGCTAATCAAGGTACCTGACAAACAGAGTTTTGCCTTAGAATATTAAGAGGCTTTAATCTCACTTGGCTGAGCACCAACCTCAGGGCTGACCACCACCCTCAGGGCTGACCACCACGTACAATCATCCAGCATACACCCCAACCAAGGAGGTGATGGAGACAAATGTTGGCCACTTTTGCAGAGGAGAAAGCTTCAATGGCAGGTGAGATAAAGCAATACACAACAACACATTTTCAAGTTTTTCAAGAAGCTGAAACTAACCCAGTGAAACTAATTGTAAAATACTCTGCTATGTTATGTAAAAGATCACATATAGAATTATAAAAACATAGCCAGATAGCAGTTCATATAAAAAAGGAGGGAACCTTTAGGTAACTCCAATGTTAGTGTGTATAGCAGTGCAATGAAAACTACTGAAAAGCTATTTCAATAGTAGGCATTGTTCATAAATCACAATAAACTCCTTCAGGTTAATAGTTGGATTGTACACAGCTGACTTGGTTAGAGTATTGTGCTTTGGCTCAGTATGTTGCAAGGAGAGACGATTAAGGTGGAGAAAAGTCTGGGAAGGATGTCACATAAGGAATGTTTGAAGAAGTTGTTCACCTTTCATCATAAAGACAGAAGACATAAAGAAAGAGTGAGATATTTAACTAATGGAAGATTTAAAAGATGGAGAGGAAAGTAGAGTTCTTTCTTGTTTCAGAGAGCAAAATTAGGGTATATAGATGAATGTTTCATGGAGGCAGATTTTTCTCTCCAAACGAGGAGGCATTGTTGTAGAGCAATAAAATATGTGTAGGAGCAAGAAGTTTCAGGAAAGACTATTGCCTGAAATCTTGGGAGCAAGATGAAATAGTGAGCTACAGCAAGAATTCTTCATTGAGGAAGAAGTTGCCTTATAGTCTTACATTAAGCTTTCATTATATTTCCTTCTCTTAAGAAACTTGATCTCTTCCTAAAGTTTCCAAGCTGGGCATATATACTGAGGCATATTGACAGCAAGGGGATAGAATAAGACTGGCTTTTGTTTCCCACAATTATAACCCTATTGCATTTAATTTAGGACAATGAGGTAGAAAAACCTTCAATAGTTAGCCTTGCTTTTGACTGTGTTATCTGAAAAAAGGAAGGGAAAATTGCCTTTATCTCATAGCTACTATAGACCACACATGTGACTCTCTGCTCAATCCTCATAATATTCATGTCAAATAATTATCTCTATTTTACAGACAAAGAAACAGACTAAGAAAATTCCAAAGTACAGCCAGGTTTTGAATCTCATGGTCTTGAAGCTTATGATCTTTCTAGAAGACAGAGAATGAAATCAATTGCATTAGTCAAATTGAATGTTTAGACTGTGACTGAGGTTGAATTAAGTCCCTACCTGGACTCTTACTCCAGTTCCCTGTCAATTCTGTTATCTGTAATTTTCTACTTCTTAGTTTTGCTAGTCTTGGGTCAACCAAACAAATTATTTACACTAAACCTGAATGTAAATTCTTATCCTGGACAATGAACCCATTCAAGTACATGTAAAGTAAATTAAAAAAAAACAAAAACCTTACTGTGAATCATCAAAGCTTGTGCTGGTTTCTTATAAAAATCTATGAAGTAATATTGCAAAAACTCCATGCCCAGATAAATTATTTCATTTCTGCCAGGAGTAGGAAGTAAGGGCAAATGATAGCATCATTAAGTGTCTCCTCAAAGCTTTCAGGATATAAACATACCATTCAATACTCCTGGGAAGCCAAGTTTCCAAATCAGTAGAAAGAGTATTGACTTTGGAGACAAGATTAGGTCTGAATCTTTTTTTGTGTGTGTATCATTCATTCAGCATATGACCTTTGGGTCAAGTCCCTTAGATTCTGCAAATCTCTCTTTTTTCAGTTGTGAAGAGAGAAGAAAAAGAGTAAGAGTGGTTTCAATTGAAAGATTAGGGGTAATATCCATAATGCACGGTGCTAGGCCCTCAGTAAATCATTCCCACTTTGATTAAGAGCCAGCATTCCAACACCATGGCCTTCACTCTACCCACTGCCCTTTCACCATCTTATTCTCCAGCTGTGTTTAACTGCATGTGGGCTCAAAGGCAGACTTTTCTCTCCCTCTGGTAGTCAACCTCCCCAAGAACTCACTTAGCCATCAACCCAGAGACCACCTTCTCCTGGAAGCTGACTTTGATCATTCTTCACCCTGTGGCCTCCATTAAATGGCTCCCCCTCCCATGTGCATGCTGCGTGTGTATACATATCAGAGCATTTCTGTGCTATCATGAAGTCTGTTCATTCAACTGCCTTTCCTATCATACCATCAGCTCTTTAATGCCAAGAAGTATATCTTTCATTTCTGGATGCCCTGTACCTCAAAGAATACTTTACAGTAGAAGATGGTCAAAGAATGTTTGCTGAAAGAACAGATGCACTAAGCCCAGAGGTCAGGATACCATATTATTTCAGTGCTATAGTAAATCATTCTCTAAGAAAAGTTTTATCTGTCAGTCTTCTCAAAATCTTAAGTAAGAATTCAGCAGACTTAAAACAAATGTGCATTTTCAAGCATTTTAATTCATTTGGGCTAATATAACAAAATACCTTAAACTGGGTAGCTTATAAACAACAAATATTTATTTCTCAGAGTTCTGGAGGCTGGAAGTGCATGGGTGCCAGCATGGCCAGGAGAAGACCTTCTTTTGGGTTGCAGACTTCTAATTGTATATTTGCATGGTAGAAGGAGCAAGGGAACTCTCTCAGGTGTCTTTTATAAGAGCATTAAACCCACTCATGGGTTGAAACCCAGTCATCTCCCAAAGATACCACCTCCCAAAAGCCTCAGCTCCTAATATTATTACTTTGGGTATGAGGATTTCAATGTATGAGTTTTGGAGGGACGCAAACTCTCAGACCATAGCAACAAGATAACCTGAAAAGAATTCAGAAAAATCAAAGGTTAAGTTTCTCTGTATTTTCCACTGATAGTCAAAGACACCACTTACTTCCTACTACATGTATGTGTAAATTCAATAGGCCCAATGCATATGAACAAGGTGCTTATCCATACTTTCATAATTTCACAGACAAGGAGTCTTTTAAGAATTTAATCTTGGGAGAACTCTCACTTCTAGGAGACTGGTTATTGAAGTTTCACATTTGGGTGGGGGGTGGGGTTCTGAAACAAGGAGACTTGTGTGGAAGAACAAGAAAACTGTAACTTACGTTTTTCTAATTTTCACTCCTCCCACACAAAGAAAGGCCAGATTCTCCATTGTTGTATTCATCTGAATGAAGGCGAAGTATTCTCTTGCAAATGTAGTACATTTTAACTTTAAACTAATAATTTAATGTTTTTTCCTCCCTAATTAAAATCAATGTGTATATAATGGGTAAAAAAGAAAAAGTGAATTTGGTTATGCATATGCAAATATTAGAATGGTTTAAAGAACTATAGACTGTGTGTGTGTGTGTGCACGTGTGTGTGTGTGTGTGTGTGTGTGTGTGTGTGTGTAGCAGAGAAAGCTAATTATCATATGGTTTCGCTTATTTGTGGAACATAAGGAATAGCATGGAGGACATTAGGAGAAGGGGAAAATGAAGGAGGGGAAATCAGAGTGGGAGACAAACCATGACAGACTATGAACTCTGGGAAACAAACTGAGGGTTTTAGAAGGGAGGGGGTTGGGGGAATGGGTGAGCCTGGTGATGGGTATGAAGCTCTGGGTGTTATATGCAAACAATGAATCATGGAACACTTCATCAAAAACTAATGATGTACTGTATGGTGTCTAATATAATTTTTTTAAAAAGAAATTTTTTAATACCGCTTTCTTCAAAGTTCTGGCATTCTTCTTGGAAGTGCAAAATAGTTAAAGCTAAAATAATTATTTTTTTTATTTTTATCATTATTGTCATAGCTGTGCCAATGTTGCTAAGAATAGTTACAGGAAAAGTAACTAAGTTCAATAGCCTGTACTGCTGATTAAGAACAAATTCCAACCTTTGAGGAATATTACGACCATTTGGTAAGGAAGCCTACCTATTAAATACAATGCATTACATAAATGAGTGAGCCTAAGAACAGTACAAGAAAATAAGTCTAAGAATCATTTGCATGCTGTTTCTCATCTCTGCTTTGGGTGAAAGGAGGTGTAGTTCTGAAAGGCCCCAGGTTCCCACGCAGACAGTGAGCCGCCACAATCCCTTATAACTCTTCCTGTCTGAATTTGGAATAAAGTAAACAGATTCTGAAAAGCTCAGTTAAAGATAGATAGTTCTTAATAGTGATACTATACTCCCTGATTTCTCAGAACTAATGTAAATATGTTCATAAATCACTCGTTTTAGGAGAGGATGTTCCAGCCTGACAATCCCAGCCAAGAAGTATGGCTTGAATTCAGCTTCATGAAGGAATCATCCTGTGTTCCTGTCCTGACTCTAGTTTAGCTCGAGAATCTGCCATTATAATACAAAGGCTAGGCCGACCCACAAAACCTCTGAGCCAACACAAAAACAAATACATCCACATGGGGGTCGGGGGGAGAAAGTCTGTTTTATTGTCCGTGTAAAAAACAGAATTTAAAAGCAAAAACAAAAACAAAAACAATACACCTTACCCCTGTGACTCTCCCTCCTCCCATGGCAGCGCCCATCCTAGGCTGGCAGAAGTGCACAGCATTTCCTGATCTCTTCTGGCAAAGAGACCGGAAACTCCTGGACGACAAAGGCGGGGCCTCGTCACCATTGTGTTCCCAGGGCCGTCAGAATGCTTGGCACCCAGCGGGCACACTGTCCGTGTCTGTTGACTGACTGAATCGGACCCCGTTGGGCTATTTCAATCCAAGAACCAATGACAATGTGGAGCAATGTGTTCAGTAGCTACCATTTTTTTTGCATTTTACATGTGAATGATCTCAGTTCACCCTTCATGCAAGCATACAGAGTGGCTTTTATGAGTGAAAATACTAAGTTCAGAGAAACCACATTGCTTGCTCAGTATCTTAGAGCTAAAAACGATTAATGCCATTATTTGACCTAGGGTTTTTAGAACTCCAGAGTCCATGTCTATCTGTTGTGCATTGTCTTTACTTCTCAGAACACATAAAAGATTTGGCCTGGCCTAGGTTTAAATTTTGGAAAAACTCTACATAGATTCAGCATCATATTCAAAGCAAGCAACATTTTTAACTTTGCAAACTTCTTAAAGTGAGCTGGTTAATCAGCCTCCCTGCCCCAGCATCTCCAGAGACTGACAGTAGAAAATGTTAAGGGACACAGATATTACAAAAGTTTCCTACAGACAGTACAAAGTTTAACTTCCATTTGTGAAGTTGGCTTCAAAGGATCTTAGTTGTAAAAGAAATGCACAATAATAATAATAAAATTTTGTCTTTTATCAGTTGCACAGCAAGATTTTAAGATGGAATCAAGTTTATTTCCATTCTGACAATCACATTTTGATGATGAATTGCAAATGTGAGGATAAGATACCTTTTTTTATGTTATGGAGGAGGAATTGTTTCAATTCATGACTAGTGTACTTCGTACACATCTGATCACCCTGTGTATAAATCATTTATTAAGCCCTCTGTCAACTGTGTTTAACTAAATTAAGAATTCTCTTTCATCTATAGGAAGAAATATCCATATGTGAAGACTCCAGATTTTCAGTGAAATAAGCTAGTCCTGTTCAAAACCATATCAATCAACACCATTTAAGTTATTCAGCATTTTGATCAGGATATTTATTTACACAGAATTTTTGGAGTGTTGTGGTGTGCAGATTCACATCCACACTTGTCCTGTTTAGATTAACATTCTTTACTATCCTTCCCATTAACACATCAATGAACAGCAAAAATGAGCAAAACCCAAAAAAGTATAGGATCGTTGACTAAAACGTTATTTACATTTTCTTACTTTTTAAAAGTTTTTTTTTTCCATTAAGCAGGGATGACTTCTCTTTATCCTTAAGGAGTCAATTTAGAAACAAAATTGCCCTCTCACCTCCTCACACCTCCCACACACACCCTCACACCCCACACCTCAGCAGTGCACCCTTCTACTTGGCATAACACCCAGCATAGGTGCTTAGCAAATATTTAGGGATTATGATATGAGTATTGATGTGAATCTATCAATTTGATATGATGATAATGAAGGAATTAGTGTTCATTATAATTTTTTTAAGATTTTATTTATTTGAGAAAGAGAGACAGAGATAGCGACAGAGAGCACAAGTGGGGAGGAGAGGCAGAATCAGGCTCTGCACCAAGCTGGGAGCCCAATGCGGAGCTCAAACCCAGGACCCTGGGATCGTGACCTGAACCGAAGGCAGATACTCAACTGAGTCACACAGGCACCCCTCATTACAATTTTTTAAGAAAAAAACTGAATTTTCTACACCTAATTATGAATAGTAGGCCAGAAATTTGCTACAATTATGCTTTTCAAAATAGAACAAATTAGTTCCTAATCGAATTAATTCTATATAAGTGGTTTATAGCATCTGAGTACTTCTATCTCTTGCAGGCCATGAATGTAGGGGAAATAGAGTCCCCCTGCCTACCTCATGCCTTCAAGCAGGCACACACCCTGTGTCCTGATAGATATTGTACTCAATGCAGGGGACATCAGAGGTCTAATGGAAAGTGCCTGGCTGCTGGTTACTCTCACATGTGCTGTCTACACTGGGGACACTCTTAGTTTTAAGCCACAGATGCACATGTGCATACAGTTACTTCTTACAGAGCTAGGACTGTATTTCCAGGTGGCTTGGCAATTGTAGGTGTTGGACATCCAGAGAGATGCACCAGTCTAACCACCAGAAGTAAGAGTACTGGCTGCAAAACCACGCAGACCTGTGTCAAAGCCAGTTCTGCTATTCCCTAGCTTTGAAATCTTGAGTGATTGTTGAGCCTCTTGACAGCATTTTCTACAGTTGTGAAACTGGTATAACAAGGTCGGTCGCATATGAAGATTTATAAGATAATATCTGGGAAGCAGCACAGTCACTAACAAATAACACATTTTCAATATAAAGGCAGTTCTTAACGTGATGCTAAATTATTATCGTTCTATTACTGTTATTACTGACACCGCCATTATACCAGTTCCTTCTGTCAGAGTCCAGAGGGAGTTACAGAAGATTTAGTTGTTTTCATGTCAGGAAGACTTTCAACAGGAGACCTCATTAATCTGGGATAAAACCTTTCCTTGATAGTGAAATCATGACAGTTCTTCCAGAGCTGAACTTGGGCTCTATTTTGAAGCCAGTGACCTTGAGTGATCCTGTTATCTTCTAGAAATATCTCTCATACCTGCCTGTGAGAAATATTTTCTGCAAGTTGGGAGACATTCAATATCATGCAAATATTTATAATGCCATAGCACACATTATTTCATCAGAATTATCAGCACCAAAAGGTATTCCACTTGTGCTACAGAAATTTTAGTTTTTGTAGGTTCAGGAATTTCCTACGAGGTTAAATATTTCCAAGAAGTTTCTGAATACAGAAAAATATATTAATGTACTGTTTATTGGCTAAAGGTTAAGTAACTATTTAAAAAAGTTTTGATGTGTCTAGTCTATGGCTAGCTGAATTACATAGATACATTCAGCATTTGCTCTGAAAAATCTGCCTAACCTTGGTTTTTAGGTAAAAGTAAACATTTCATGTAAACATTTCTAAGTGTACTTTTTACTATGATTGATAGACTATGACATTCATATCCCCTTAAATGTTTCAAAGGTAGAGTCTATTGGAGTTGTCTTTGCATTTCTGTTTTCTTAAAAAATCCCAGAAGTTCTCTGTGCAAATAGTATAGCTTCAGTTAACTCAGACATTAATTCACTGTGACTAGACGAGCCTTAGGTATTCTTTTCCAGGCTCTAGATTCATTCACGTTCCAGGGTGAATTGGATAGGTTAAATTTACTTAACATCTTCTTTGGCCTCAAGGTTCCACCCTTCACCTGCTGTTTAACATTCTTTTCCAGATTTTTAAAAGCCCTGTTTACATCGAAAAGGAATTTTACGCCCTAACACAAAGTAATCATAAAAGAACTACCTGTCAACTTCACTCCCAGTAGCAGGTTTTGGCTTCTTCCCATCCTCCCAACCCCCCCCCACACACCCCCACACCCCGCTTTGAACTAAGGTAGCAATTTAACAGAGCTTTAGGAAAAAAATGTAAAAGTAACACTTCCAGGATATACTTTCAGGATATACTTTTCCATTTCTAAGGTCAACAGTATGCATTATTAGTTTATAGTATGATTTATTAGTTTGGTTTTTTCCCTTAATATGTAGCACTATATTTTTTAATCCATTTGGTTAATGAAATCACTCCTGTGATTTTTTTAAGTGATTTTTTTTAACTTAATACATGCACAGAATTGTTTGAAAGAACATGGTAACCAAATGTTAGAAAACCACAGAAACAGGAACTTGCACAGAATATGGGAGGCCCCTTCTCAGAGCCTCCTGCTCCTGACTAGAACATGACTTGACCCCTCCAGCAGCCACAGAAAGGGCTTGGTACCACTGACCACACACCAAGAAGTATCACATAAAGGGCATATATGACAGGTCAGTTACTAGTCAATTTCAATAATTTGGAGCATGTTATTCATACATCAGAACCCTCTTTATCGTATTACAAACCATATTCCTAAAAAAATTTTTTTGGAGATGTAATTTGTAGAACAAGGTCTACTGAGTCATATGTAAACTACATCTTCAAATTTCTAAAGGAGGGTCCTATAAAATATCCCTGAGGTTTCTAGTTTTCTATCTTTCTGTCTTGCAGAGATAGAAAGAGATATTATGTCAAATAGTAAAAGAGGTAATCAAAAATGACTTCTGTGGTATAAAGATCAAATTCAAATCTCCATTAAAATTTTATCCAACTCTTCCAACCTATAGAAAGTTCTCTCTAAACTGACAATATGTCTACAGTCAGGATCATACAATTTACTTAATGGTTTTCATCTTGGTGCATTTGGATAATCTTCCTAAGAGAACTAAAATATGTTTAGGGTTAAAACTATTTCACCTTCCACATTTCTTCTATGAGGCTTTACACAATGAGTGTGATGGAAGGGGCGATATTAATATCTTAATAAATAAATCTCAGTTGGTTAACAAAACAGGATGCATGCTCTAATAGTATATTAAATTTTATATTTAGTATTCACAAACACATACATATGATCCAAGGGTATTCTTTTTATTTTTTACAAAATAATAATAATTTTCTCTAAGAGAATATGTTTTCAATATTCCAGTGCTACAGCCATAAAATATGCTATTTGTCATTTTCTTTTAAGTATTAGTTCAAGAACAAAATAACGTGCAGCACTAGAGAACTTCACAAGATACCATCATTTTGAAACATCAACATTCTCTGGTGGATTGGTAGGAAATTGGATCCATGCTATATTCAAAAAGAACTACCTAGAAATGTATGGGAACTTTCCTGATATTAAAAAAAAAACAAACCACGCTACAGTTTAAGACCTAACAAAGAGAAATGTTGGTCTAAATACACCACATAATGTTAAAATTAAGAAACATTTTCTAACTCAACTGCTTTGTCTTTGATCCACAGAGTACAGTATTGCACCACTATTTTTTTTAAGAATGGAAGAAAATGTCCCTACTTTTAAATTTGGAAATCCTAATCATAATTATAAACACAACCCCACCCCCCACCCCCCGCCATGGCAGTCCCTATAAGCTCTGGAGCCCCAACTGTGTATCCACAATCAAGTTTGGCAGTGATAGCCCAGAGCTGTGACCTGTCAGTTTTTATGGCATCCTTCTCTATGTTTCTCACTTGGATTCTTTGTGTGTGTGTGTGTGTTCTCAAGCTTTATTTATTCATTAATTTGTCTGTTAGTTTGTTTATATGTATTCAAGTATAATTAGCCTGCAGTGTACATGCATGCTACAGATGTACATTGCAGTGATTCAATAATTCTATGCATTACCCAGGGCTCATCAAGATAAGTGTACTCCTAATCCCCTTTATTTCACACATCCTGCATTGCCGCCTCCCCTCTGGCTACCCCCAGTTTGTTCTCTGTATTTAAGAGTCTGTCTTTTATTTGTTTCTTTTCATCTTTGTTCATTTGGTTTTTGTTCATTTGTTCAATTTATTTCTTAAATTCCACATATGAGTGAAATCACAGGATATTTGTCTTTTTCTAACTGACTTGTTTCACTCATTCTGTATTTTCACCTGGATTCTTCACATCAGTGATGTGGCAGTCAAAGTTTAACAACCAGTTCTACAGGGGAAAAACTAGGCTCATTATGCAGCACTTGCTGATTTCTGCGATGTAAATATTCCCAAAAGCACTGAGGTTACGCTACCAGTGAGATGTCATTGAGCACAGAGTTGGGAAACCACTGTGAGCCAGCTCCAGCAGGCTGCTCAAAATGCTAACAGTCTGGTCAAAGGAAGAGTATGTCCTAGGTGATAAGGAAAGAACTTAGAGTTATAAGCCTTGCCAAAGAAATAGAAAGGTTTCAAGGAGTTGTTCTTTCATAGAATTCAAAGGGAGGGAAATTGAATTTAATGGGACATCAATACAAACCATCTGTGGGAGGTCAAAGGGATCAAGTTTTGATCACTAAATAATAAAGAGCTCTCCAACAAGTTTAACGGAGATATGTTTTTCACCCTGAGGTCTTAGTTTCCTGTAACCTGGAAAACTTGAGGTAAGATTGGAAAGCCTCAATATCAATGTTTGGAAATGGAATTGCTCTTAGGATTCTCCATACATGTTGAGCCAATGAAGCTGGGATTGCAATTAAACTAAAACATAAGGAATCTTAAACTTTCCACTTGGTGATTTGAAGGAAGTTCATGGACTGTGGGTGTATATATATCTAAATTTATACAAGACATTTTGACAAATTATTTGCAATATATTTTTTAATTCATAGATATTAATATTTTATATTTTTAAGATTTCAATGCAATATGTTTTACTAATTTCAGAAAGCAACATCATAATAAAATAATTCATATATCTCTTCTAATCCCTATATTTTGTCTATTCAAGTTTAGTATAACCAAATATTTCTCCAAGTAATTTCATATTTTTCTAATAACTGATGGTTAAATCTTAATGTCAAATAAATCCTATCCTACAGTTTAGGAGGCTGATTGTAATTCAAGCCTCTAACTCCTCAATAAAATGTGGAGTGTGAGACTTTTAGCTTTCCATTGAGATCCCGTATACAACAACTTCACATAACCTATTTTCTCTATTAAGGCTCATCAAATATTAAGCCCTTTAGCCTTTATGATGTTTTCCAGTACCAGGGTAAGCTGGTTCACTTGGTCCTCCAAGTGATCTGAAAATAATAATTCTTTCCTGAACTGTGTTGCTGTCCTGGCAGTCAACTCTAATCCCTCGGTCCAATATTAGGACATGGTTCTGCTTGAAATGCCATGCAATTGAAATTATAAGCTCTGTGTTCTTGTTGGAAGTAAGCCAGAATATTTGAAATCAGCTTATAGTAAGCATATATTGAGCTAGGAACTGTCATGCTACAATGTGGGATACATTATGGTCATTGTTCCAGTTTACCCACGGGTCCACTAGCATTAAACACAATGTGAATTTCCTAAAACACTGAGGTTTCCAATAATAGAGTCCCTTTCCAGGTTCTTCTGCCTTCTTCAATAAGAATGCTTTCTTTTACTATTCTTTTGTGCATGATGCTTTCCTGCTAGTACATACTCAAACAATTTTAAAAGAACAAACTCTAGCATTAAATCCAAAGCCTTTAGAATAAAAAAGAACACCTCTTGATGTTGAATCAACACCTCTTGATTCACACTTCCAGCATTTGGTAGCTCTGTGGCTGTAGATATATTAACCTCTTAGAGCTTCTATTTCCTAATCTTGAAAATTAGGGATAATGCCTCTCTTTTTAGAATGTTATGAACATTAGAGATCACGTCTGTAGAGCCCTGAGACCAATGTATGGACATAGTAGCCACTGAATAATGAGCATGGTATGATGATAATGATGATGATTAATTGATTCTAAGAAATAAGAGTTTCCCTCGGCACCCTGACTCTTCCAAGAGCTGTGTACCAAAGCAAATCAATTTACTCTGTTCATGTGGATTTAAAAATTTTCAGTTCGTGGATCACACAAAGCTTTAATCTTTCTTATTTTGGTAAAATACGCGTGACATTTACTATTTTAACCATTTTAAAGTATGTGAATCAGTAACACTAAGTACATTCCCAGTGCTGTGCAACCATCACCACTATGTAATTATGGAAGTTTTTCATCTCCCCAAAAGTGAACACCAAACCCATCAAGCAACAAATTCCCTTTCTCCTCTCCTTTCAGCCCCACACCCCTAGTCTGCTTTCTGTTTCTATGAATTCACCTATTCTGGATATTTCATGTAATATGTAACATTTTGTGCCCATTTTCTTTCACTTAGCATATTTTCAATGTTCTTCCATGCTGTAGCATGTATCAAAATTTCACTCCTTTATGGCTGAATAATATCCTATTCTACATTTTTTTAATCTATTCATTAGTTGACAGAGATTGGGATGTTTCCACTTTTTGACTATTGTGAACAGTGCTGCTTAAATAGTCACAAAGGTTTTTCTCTGAGCATCTGTTTCTAATTTGGGGGGTATATACCTAGGAGTGGAACTGCTAGGCTATATGGTAATTCTGTGTTTCACAGTTTTCATTTTGTGCCTTTAAGAACTGCAAAGACAAAATTTTAGAAGTTATATATAAACTTAGCATAAGCCCAGCAATTCCACTCATGCGAATCTCCCACAGGAAATGTAAACATATTCACAGAAAGATCTTCATGTAAATTTTCATAGCATATTAATAATAGCCCAGTATTGGAAACACCTCAAATGTCCATCAGCTCTTGAACTGATAATCAAAATATGGTATATCCAGCAATGGAATACTACTCTTCATTAATTAAAAAAAAAAAAGAATGAAACTACTGATCATATTATAATACGGATGAACCTCAAAAACATGTTATATGAAAGAGGACAGACATGAAAGACCACATGCTATATGTTTCCATTTATATGAAATGTCCAGAATAAGCAAATCTATGGAGACAGAAAGTAGACTGATTAGTGGTTGCCTAAGACTAGGAGTGGAAACAGAGATTAACTATAAATGGACATGAGTTATCTTATTGGAGTGATGATAATGTCCTAAAACTAAATTATTTTTTTTAGAGATTTTGTTTTTTTGACACAGAGAGTACAGGCAGAGCGGCAGGCAGAGGGAGAGGGAGAGGCAGACTCCCTGCTGAGCAGACAGCCCAATGCAGGGCTCGAGCCCAGGACCCTGAGATCATGACCTGAGCCAAAGGCAGATGCTTAACTGACTGAGCCACCCAGGCACTCCCTAAAAGGAAATGATGACGATGGCTGTACAATTCATGATATTTAATAAAAAATCGTTGAATTGTATCCTTGAAATGGCTGAATTTTTATGATACATAAATTGTATCTCCTAAAGTAAAAACATTCCCATAGAGGAAAATGCACTGTAAAAATCATACTATTTCTCCTTGTTATCCATTGGTGTTCTGGGTTAAGAAATTCATTGTCATTCTCAAAGATTACAAAGATTCCAATTGGTGTCCTTGCCATCTCTGTAATGTTCTCCATTCAAATTTAACCCTATCTAGTAACCCTCAGCAAATTCCTTCTACTATTCCAAAACAGAAAGAACAAGCTCAGAGGTATCCAAAGATCTCTACTTACTGCCCTCAACCTAGCATTCAGGACCCACAATCCACCATTATTTCTCTGGCTCAAAAACAAATAATCTGGCATGCCTGGGTGGCTCAGTCAATTAAGAATCTGCTTTCAGCTCAGGTCATGATCCCAGGGTCCTGGGATTGAGCCCCACATTGGGCTCCCTGCTAGAAGGAGAGCCTGCTTCTGCCTCTCTCTCTGCCGCTCCCTTTGCTTGTGCTTTCTCACTCTATCTCTCTGTCAAGTGAATAAGTAAAATCTTGAAAAAAAAAAAAGCTACAAAAAATAATGTGCTACAACATCACAGACTTCTGTGGCCCTCACAATCTAGTCTAAACTCCAAGACTTCTTCATATCTTTCTCATCTAGTGTGTTTTAGCCCTTCTCATAGTGCATAGGAAAACTTCCCAACATTTAAAATCTCCCTCAAGTTTTACATCATTCAAGAATTCTTTATTATGTTTTAAGCTTACTTTAGTGTTTTGTAGTAATAGTTGTCTTACTTCTTGATTTTAACCCTTAAACAGAGATGCTATTGAGCTATAGAAAGCTTGTGAAATAGATCACTTGGTTTGAATTATCCCTGGACCATCACTGTCCTTGAGCGAGTCTACTTAACCTTTAATTAAATTACTCATTAATAAAACAGAGATAATTTTTCACGAATTTGTTGCAAAAATTGTATGTCATGTGTGAGAAGACTTAGCACAGCAATTGGAACATTGAAAGAAATCAATAAATGTCAGTTATTATTATAATTTCTATTATTTTCTACATAAAATTATAATCTGATTTCTAGTGAATGCCTTAATTCAGATGACTAGATGATACATTTGAGAATATAAATTATATCCGATATGTCTGTGTGTTCTCTATAGCACTAGACAACTACTTATTGATTGAATTATTGATTTGACTTAAAAAAAACTTAAGAAAAACAGAATTTCTGTATTTATGCTGAATATTATGGAATTGTTGGGTTTCTTCCAGTTCTGCCTGAATGACTATCCTCTTAAGTTTGTCTGTACTTAGATGCAACAGTCAGAGAACAACTGCACCACGAAGCTACACATTGTATCTCATCATTAGCAAACAGAAAAATCACAAATTTTTATTTCCAGAGGCCCATAGTTGAACCATTCATTCATTTGTCCCTCCACATAATTATACCTTAGGATAAAGATAAGTAAGACCAGCTTCTAACTTCAGAAGGTTAGAATCTAATAGGCTGAGATAAACAGGTTCATAACAAAGTTCCTTAAAGAATTGTAGCACATGAGATTGAGATGGGCACAGGAATGCAGCAGCAACTGGGACACAGGAATTATGCAAGGGGAGTCACCAAACAATTTTGGAGGCTTAACACTAATAGAAGATAGGGATTTTCCTGGTGATTCAGGAAGTGAAAGAGATGAAGAGAGTTTTCCAGGAAGCAGGAATATAGAGTATGTACATATGAAAGTTTGAAACCAACACCTGTGTTTCCAAGGATAGGATATAAGGTGGAGAGATAGCTGGGCCAGATTATTGAGAATCATGTACGACAGACCAACAACTAGCCTGAATGTTACCCTACCAGAAACAATAACATGATCAGATTTTTATTTTAGAAAAATATCCTTAGTTTTGAGTAGACAGACTGGTGGAGTAAAAGACTGAAGGCATTATGATAATTTTTCAAAATAACTTGGGCGAGAGATGGTGAGTTCTCTGGATTAAGTAAAAAACAGGCTAAATTTAAGAATTTCAGCTTTGGTGTTTTAAGATTGAAATGCCAATAGGGCCTCTAGTGAATAGGTTCTGTGTCGTTTTTCTCTTTGTGGTAGTGATGGTGTTTTGGTTTGGTTTGGTTTGGTATATATAATTCTGAACCTTAGGAAGAGATCCAGAAGAGAGAACTAGACTTAAAGCCAACTGAAATTATGGGTGTGAATGACATTACTTGGAGAGAGTATGCAAGATGAAAAGAGAAAACAACAGAGACAAGAAGTAGTATTAGGAAGCAACAAAATTTTGGGGGCAGACAGAGGACTAAACCTAGCAAAGAGGACTAAGATATATGGTCGGAGCCTAAATAATCAGAAGGGAATGGTTTCTTAGGAAACAAAATAAGCAGGAGCTTCAAGAAGAAAAATGTGTTAATCAACTATACCAATATGCATGAAAAGACTAAAAATGAAATGAAGACTGATCCATCCAGATATTGGATGGAAGTTATTGAAGAATAGAATGTAAAATATTCTTGAAAATAGCATGTTGGATAAGTTGGTAATGACAAATATCAAAGTCCTCAATGAAGAGTGTGACCAGTATATTGACATTATATAAGATAATATAAACCTCAGAGGAAGAAGAATTGTTAGAGTTGAAAACAAATAGTAAGTTGCAATGAAGAACTAGGATAAACGCAATATTGTCTTTTATAACTGGTATAACTAAATAATGAGTATTTGCGTAAAAGCATGAGTAATGAAGAAATGTCTGGGAAAGTACAAATCTTCTTCAACTTACAGTGGTGTTATGCCCCAGTAAGCCCATCATAAGTTGAAAATATCCTAAGTCAAAAATGCATTTAATACACCTAACCTACCAAACACCATAGTTTAGCTTAGCCTCCCTTAAACATGCCCACAACACTTACATTAGCCTAAAGTTGGGCAAATTCATCTAACACAAAGCCTATTTTAAAGTCCTGAATATCTCATGTAATTTATTGACCACTACACTGAAAGTGAAAACCAGATTGGTTGTATGGGTACAGAATGGTTTTAAGTGTATCAGTCGATTACCCTCATAATCACATGGCTGACTGGGAGCTGCAGCTGCTGTATCATACCATATCATACCATATACTGCTAGTCCAGGAAAAGATCAAAATTGAAAATTTGAAGTACAGTTTCTACTGAATGTGTATTGTTTTTGCACCATCATATAGTCAAAAAAAAAAAAACCACACACACACAAGAAAATAAACCCCTAGGTCGAACCATTATTAAGTTAGGGATCATTGGTTTAGGTTTCCACTAAGGACAGAAAATGGAAGCATCAACAGGTAAAGAGGTTGAAGATACTGGACATATGATTTTCCATAAGATAAGCGTTCAAAAATAAGATAGTTTTAAGAACATTCTGCATAGAGAGTGTTTTCCAAGCCTGTTTTAGAAGAAAGAACATGTCTTGGAGGCACTGGGATCTACTGGTTTCTAATGCCAACCTGAGCACAACTCCATTACTTGGAATTATGCTGACATAATAACCACAATGGCAATAACAATATCCCATTATATTCAAACATCCGATTAGGAGGTACTGTTACCTTAGATAAAAGGAGAAATTGGAAAAGAGATTAAAGGTCACAAAGTGGAAATTATTCAGATCCATATCATCCTATAACCCTCAGCCTAGGCAACATGCTCCTGCAAGCTGGGAGGTACCCAAGAGAGGAGAACTGTGGCTTTACATGCAGTTAAAGGAGTTATAAATTATAACATTACAACTAATGTTATGTTTAAAGACACCATTATATTCCACTTAGGATATCAGATCTTTGGAAAAGGTGGCTAATGAATAAAAGAACACCCAAATAGTCATAGGGTAGTTTTTCTTCCTTCAATTCAATCCAACAAGCATTCATTGAACATCTCCTGCAATTCAATCCAACAAGCATTCATTGAACATCTCCTGCTCTTGGCACTATGCTAAGTAGTGAATATCTTTAGATAAATATGTCTCATTATAATAGAATTTTTACCTTTTACTTTATTATATTATTTGTAAAAATATCATAATGGTGATAATCTCAGAATCCAGATCATGGAAATCTCTGGACGTATGTCAAACACTGGTAAAATAATTTGGTTGGTGATTTTGCAAGCTACACTGCCATCTATTTGCTAAAATTCTAAAAGACATTCAGAATAAGCCTAAAGAAATTCTAGTTCTATGTGATTTGAGGCAACTATTCTCTCTAAGTTTCTTTTCACAAATCATAAAGACAATATTTGCCTTGTTACAGTCTCTCTTACCAACTGTGTGAAAACACATCAAAAGTCAACTATTTATTGACATCTGCACATCATGGCTGAGCAAAGACTGAAAAACCACAGATAAAATGAATATGTTATGCTTGAATCTCCAATATATAAAAGATGATTTAGTAAGTTTCTTTGCTTTCCTTTTATGTCAACAACTGTATGAAAAAGTTACTCATCTAAGAAATGGAGAACATCAGTATACTGTTGTCTAGCTGGAAACTAGTCAACAGTAGAATAAGGAGGCTTTCCTAAATGCTACTGAGTTGTTGTTGAATTGAAGGTCATGAACTAATTCCATTCTGCAGAAAAAGCCCTCCAGAACAGAATTTGAGTAATTAAGTAGTATTATAAAAAGAGAGCAAAGTGGAAATTTGGTGTTTTAAAATTTTGGGTCAGGAGTAAGATAGTTAAAATTTAATGTCCATTAAAGGGAAAATTATAAGATTGCCTATGATCAGTCTCTGAGTATCAAACACTCCCTCATGAATTTCTGACAATTTTCATATATTCATGACTTATTGCATTTATGTAGTTTTATTTTTCTTTCTCTCAAGTTGAAGAGTAATTCAAAGATGCAGTCAGATATTTTATTAAATCTATAAGGACTGAATTCATCAGACATACTTGTAAATAATTTAAAGAATAAGAAATTATAACTTTCTAAATTATAACTAATTTTGTCAGTCCTAATAAAGTTTAATGTCCTTTTGCTTCACATAATTGAATGTGTTTAATTGTCATTTGATCCAATGTCACATGATTTTCCAGGGCCTCAACGCATTCAAAATCTCTAATATAAATTTCCTTGTAAAGAAATAGCTTTTATAATTATCTTAATCCTTGAATCCTTAAAAGTGTTTAACAAAAAGACATAAGATTCACATGATGTAGAAGGAACAGTTCTATGTTAAGTTAATGCTCCAAAAGAAAATAAGTACTCATGTTTCTCGACAATCTAAACTGATTTTCAAATTTTGTTTATAGCAGGACAATTCATATTTTCAAAAAAAAATGTTACACCCAAATCTTATGCATAAAATAGACAAAACTGGAACTGCTCTCACTGGAGAGGGGACAGAGTCAAAATGGTACTCCCCAAAGCACAGGTACATGCTGGTTGGTCTCCAAACAGGTGAAAAGAAATGACTTGAATTCCACAAGTGCCACAGTCACCCACTCTATGGTATGACAGACTTGGGTACTGTCTCAGTCTGTTCAGGCCACCTTAATAAAATATCATAGATTGGGTGGCTTATAAACAACAGAAATTTACTTCTCATAGTTCTGGAGACTGGTAAGTCCAAGATCAAGGTACATACAGATTCTGTATGTTGTCCGGTGAGAGCCCATTTCCTGGCTCACAGATGACTGTCTTCTTGTTGTGTCCTCATAGGGTGGAAGGGGCAAGGGAACTCTCTGGGGTCTCCTTCATAAGATCACTAATCCCATTCATGAAGCCTCCACCCATATGACCTGATCACCTTCCGAAGGCCCCACCTCCAAAACCATCACCTTGGGCATTAGAGGAATAGGTTTCAACATACAAATTTTGAGGGGACACTAACATTTAGTCTATAGCAGGTTCCAATCATGTTTTCACCTTTAGTGGTAGTTATTTACCTTCTCTGAGACTTAGTGTCTCCATCTGAAAATGGAGATAAACTTACCTCAGAGAGTGGTTATACAATTTTAAATAAGCTAATATAAATAAAGTTAAAGCACTTCACATGGTTACAACAGGCATCCCTGCTTTCAAAGGAATTACACTTTAAGATAGTTGCTAGCCTTTCTCAAATAGAACCCTTCTGCATATCTGTCACTATCTATAGCAGTGAATCTCAAGCAGAAAGATCTGACCTCGTGGAAGGTTTATAGTCCACTACCTGCCAGAGGAGAATTCCTGGGTTGTGCTTCCACGTGGACAAATTCAAAGAGTGTAGTGCAGAGATGTTAAGACAGTGTGTAACATCCCTGACCCAGAATCGAAGCAGACAGAGGGATCTAGGATGGTTGCCAACTTCCTAGATTAGTTGACGGGGAGAAACTGTTATGGTATTCTGTAGGAAGCAATTTCTGCTAAGGATGAGGGTGGCTGGCCAGAAGACAGAAATGAGAGAAGAGATTTGGAAGTAGAAGATATGTTGAGCACGGAAAAGACTGAAAGCAGCATTGGAGTCTAGAAGTGTTCATGCATCCTCTGACCCACCAGAAATGCAGTCTAGTGAGGCAGATCCACCAAAGTATTATTGATTTCCCCCAGGTTGATCTCAAGTGGTAGAACCACAGGAAGGAGACGAATGTAAGGGAATGGCATCCCTGGCAGAGATAAATGGCTTGTATGTCTAAGATCTGAGTGCTGTCCACTCGCATTTTATTGCCCTTGGGCTGTTAGCCCTCCAGGCTGGGATAATTGTGTCCCTTCTTGAAGAGTAGACTCTACATGGCTATTTCTCAAATTTTGTGATCTCCAAGTAAAAATGTCTGTTAATTCTTGACTATGTTTTCTTGACATCATTTAAAGTTTGTCTTCTAAGACAATAATAACTTTATGTTTCTTCTTTGATTAAGCAATCTTTCTAGAAATTCTCTTTTATGACATACTTGATTTTTTACTATTGAAGTGCAAATACTTTTTGAATAAATATTAAAAAGCAAAAAACATAAAAAGGAAATGACAATTTCCAGAAATACAGATTTAAATAAAACAAATACAGGCATCTGACTCATGATTCTTGAGAAATACAAATACTTTTTTATAGTTGTGACATCACAGAGAAATACTTAAAAATTACTCAGCTTCCCTTTTTCTCAAAAAGTTTGTGTTATAAAAAAAAAAGTTTGTGTTATTTCAAAATTGAAATGTCCCAATACACAGAACAAAATAACTGGAAGTTAAGATATCAGTTCTGTCTCTAATTTATAAGATTCTTGTGAGTATTATTGAAGCTTTGTTTCAGAAACAGTGAAAAACACTAGGTGAAATGTTTTTTTATATAAGCAAACTAAATATTCTGCAGAAACAGACAGGTAGGTTCCTATATTCTGGCAAATGATATACCAAGCTTCTCTTAAAAGATCAAAACCTTAAACCTATATTTAAATATATATATATAAGAAGGCATGCTTCAGAGCTATAATAAAAAAAAACAGCTAGTTATTGTATAATGGTTAAATTCTTTGATTTTTGAAAAAAAAAGAATTCAAGTGAGGGTTTTATCTTTTCTATATTAAACATATAAAGCCACAAGAACTAAAACAAAAATAGTAAGCAAGTCAACTGAGGCTGAGTCTCCACTTCCCAGATGGTAGAATGGTTAAGTGAGCAGACCCTGATTCAGACCACTTGGGGTAAATACAGTCCTGGCTCCCTGGGTGACAAACTGAGAAACCCAAGGCAAGTTATCATCTTAAAGTGTAGTTTCCCCATCTATAAGCTGGGTAATAATTAAGACCTACCAGCAAAGAATAAGAGATAATGTTTATAAAATACTTGGCAAAATTAAAATTAAATAAATAATTATATTATTATACCTAATAAATTAATTGAAAAGAAAAAATATATGCTAATAAGAAAAGTAAGGTTCTCAAAAGCAAATGGCAAGAACAAATTTTCTCTGAGAATATATTTAGATCTGTGCTTCACAATAACCACCAAAATGAACTCAAAATTGGTAAAAGAATTTCAGGGGAAATGTGAAGAACTTTCAGGTAAATATTTATCTAATACTGGAAAGGGAAAGCTATGTCTAAAAAGAACGAAAGAAATCAGAAGAAATATAGCTTCAGTATAATTTAAAAAAACCTATCATAAACAACATTAAAAAGCAAAAAGTTTACTAAAAATATTCACCAGAAACATAAAGTTATTATTTTTAATGCCTAATAAACACTGACAAGTCAATGGGAAAAACAAATGCCCCAAAAGAAATATGGCCAATGGCAAAGAAAAATAATTCATAAAAAATAGAAATTACATATAAGTCCAACATATAAATATAAAAATTGTTCATTAGTAATCAAAAAAATTTACTAGTAAATGAAGAAATCTAACTTTAAGGACCAAAAATGTTCCATTTAAAATTTATCAGTATGATAAATCAATGTGAATTTTTTTTATTCATTTATACATTTTAAGAGAATATTTAATTCTGGTAAGGCTTTGGGAGTTTTCTGGTTAAAATGACAAATGAATTTTTCTGGTTATGTATCAAGAACTTGAAATAGGGCGCCTGGGTGGCTCAGTGGGTTAAAGCCGCTGCCTTCGGCTCAGGTCATGATCTCAGGGTCCTGGGATCGAGGCCCACATCGGGCTCCCTGCTCAGCGGGGAGCCTGCTTCCTCCTCTCTCTCTGCCTGCCTCTCTGCCTACTTGTAATCTCTCTCTCTGTGTCAAATGAATAAATAATTAAAAAAAAAAAAAAAAAGAACTTGAAATAGTTCATACTATTTGACTCTTTTTAGAATCTAGCCCAAGGAAAACACAGACACTGATGATTTTGTGCATAGTTGGTCTCTAAAGCATTATGCCCAAGCTCAGAATCTCAGAAGCAACCCAAAGCAGTGATTCCTAGCCCTTTTCACCTCAAACATGGAAAATAATATTTGTACAACATACAGTGGGGCCTGGAATAGGCTGTTTCCAGCTGAATGGGACTCAAAACAGTTACCAGGAGGACTGAAATGTCTGGATCCTAACATATCCATCACCAATTCATGACCATCATCAGCCTGGGACAAATTAGTTGGTCATAACCAGCCTAGAAATCCAGCATTAAATCAAATATAACAACTCTACATTATGGTTTGATGTGAAAACTAAAGCCTTAAACTTTATTTATTTAAGATTTTGTTTATTTATTTTTTGGTCAGAGAGAGAGAGCAAGCGCAAACAGCGGGACCAGCAGGCAGAGAGAGAAGCAGGCTCCCTGCCAAGCAAAAGAGCCCAATGTGGGACTCGATGCCAGGACCCTGGGATCATGATCTGAGCCAAAACCAGGCGCTTAACCGACTGAGCTACCCAGGTACTCCTAAAGTCTTAAACTTTAAAAAGATAGGATAGGGGGTGCCTGGGTGGCTCAGTGGGTTAAAGCCTCTGCTTTCAGCTCAGGTCATGATCTCAGGGTCCTGGGATCGAGGCCCACATTGGGCTCC